>ML794109.1:385889-403395 GCA_009831015.1 Picea engelmannii | reverse complement strand
AACATGATTTAGTAGTAGTTAATATTATTTTTTAACTAATAAACATGATTATGTTTAATTAATAATAATTTATTATTATTAAGAATTATTTAATAGCTAATACTCTTTGTTATAATTAATTATTAAAAATTGTAATTGATACTAATTGTAATAATTAATTTTTTTAATTATTTATTGGTATGCAAATGTGGGTTCCTCCCCTTTTTAGATTGTGTATTGGGTTATTGGTTTTGATTCCCCTGGTTCCCTTAGTTTTGGTCATTCTATTTTCCCTTCCCCTTATTTTTCTTTTTATTATTTTGATTTCGGGGCTGGGTATATTTTTTTGTGTGTACACTTGTTCTTGAGAAGGAGGTGTAGGTTGACCAATGGGGGCTTGGGGTACCATATTTCGAGGAACTCAGGCTACTAGTGGAGGGATAGGAAAAGGGTAATATGTATTCATAGTTGCCCCACCATAAGAGGAACTAGTACAAGCATGCCCATGCACATGTTGATATTCATGGGGTGTGTCATATAAAGTGCTAGTGCCTAATTGAGATCAAGAAAGAGAGAAATATCGAAGGATTTTATGGTAATTGTAAGTAGTAGAAGGACACCTAACAAAGGCTTAAGGGTAAGAGGTGAAAACCCCACCATATGGGTTACAGTATCTGTTAGCTCTAGGAGTCACCTTCTGATTGCAAGGAAGGTAAGCCCAGTACCCATCAGATGATATGTGAAAGTATGAGTGTTTTTTGAAAGGTCGAATGGAAAAACTCGGAATGATAATATCCTCACTCAGAAACAGGGCTAACATGTAACAACAATAAGGTCTTGGTCAATTTCAACCAGTAGTTTGGGAGTAAATATGGATAGAAGGAAGACTTGAACGAGAAGAATGTAATAGCTACTGCAAACATCAGGTCCACAAAAGCCCAAAGGAAGAAAGTTTCTTAAAACAAGATCTTCTTGAAATTAGAAACTAAGGAGCTAAAAAAACACCATGACAATAAAATGATCAAACATCCATCATATCATTACCACAGTCATCCATATGAAGCATTCAAATATGAACATTTATCATTAGAAACAAATAGTTTGAAATAGGAGTTGATTTATATTAGTCAAAAAGTCTTAAGTCCAGTACATACTAGATCACAGTCACTTTATAAAAAATATTACAGTTTCTTAGGAGCCTTAATCTACCATCTGAACCCATTAAATCAATTCATCTATCTATTTATAACAAGAAAGGGAGGCAACAACTAGAGGTACGAGCTGGCCTCTTTTCCTTAAAAATCTTAGAACATTTATTTATTCTAACAACTAAGATAACAACCTATCGTATAAAACAGGGAAGTGTTGGTGACTAAACCCAATCATGATTCTAACTACTTTGATCCTCTTTTCCTACTCAGCTCCTGTTTTTCCATGTGTCTCTTTGGAGCTTGTAGTTGTCCCCTGCACGCCAACTGCTACTTCTGTCATTTATTCCATTATTAACTTATCCAAAACTGTTAGCTTAGTCTTTCTAGATCCCTGGTGTTTGTTGGCTACTCCCTTGGGTAGCAATTATGTGTAGCACCCTCTAGAATGCAACAAGGAGAGAAGGTAGCACCTATGGGTAGCGCCCTTGTGTTGCATGTCTGCGGCTACATTTGCCCTATGTTGCAAAATTGAGTAGCGCCTGTGTGTAAACCTGCTCTCTGTAAGATATTACGTAGAGCATGTGGGTAGCGCCCCTGTGTAACAATTCTGCATTCTGTAAAATATTATGTAGCGCCACCTACGCTGCGTCTGCATAAGGGTTTGGGTAGCTATGCCGAAATGTAGCATCTTTGAATCATGAACGTGTATAGAGTTGTTTGTGTCCTTCCATGATGACAAATCAATTTACTTAGGTGCGTTTACATTGAGTGAAACTAGTACTTGGAAAAAATTCCAAAATTCATATAGCTAAACACCTAGAAGCCTGTATAGGTGGAAAAACTTAATATGTGCATATCAGTTAACCTTCCCAAGAAGGAACAACTTTCAAAAATGGGGTTTACCACTACCATCTACTTTGTCATTTTAACACTTAGCCTCACACTCTTCCTGGTGGAAAGAGTGTCTTCAACTAACTCAATAGACTTCTTCTTCTTAACACTGGTAGGCTTCTTCAGTATAGTTGTGCTCTCCTTAGCTACTGGTTTTTAATCTTCAATGGAAGCCTCAACCAACACCTATAAATTCTTTTGGGTTACTTCATCTTGGAAATACTTCACTTCTGCCTTTAGCTTCCTGTTCTAAGCCTGGAAACCCCTGTTCTGTCTGTAATTATTCTTTAGCTGTTTACGAAGAGGCAAAGCCTTTCTCGCTGCGAACCTTGCCAAGTCCAGGGTATGGTTTTAGCAAGTCATGAGCTCATTCATCTGAGACAAGTGGACCATGTCTTCTTCTTTGAGATGAGCTATTTCTCTCCTTGCATCCCTAAGATGCTTAATAAGTGTTTTGTAGGTCTAGCTGCCAAGGGGGTTGGGGACATGTGCAGTCTCAGCAGGATTCTCCTCGTCCTTTTCTTCCATCTATACAGGAGTTTCCTTGCATGTTTCATCAATCTTCTCAAAAACGTTTTCTTTATGCATCGTCTCTTGCACAACAACCTTTTATTTATTTTTCATAGGTTTTTTTCAATCCTTCACAGTGATTTCATCTTCCCTCTCCAAAGGTATTTTGGTACCTTTACCCTTGATTTTTTGTACAGGGGTTTCTTGTAAAGGTTGTCCATTGAAATCCCCCATAGGAATTGATGACCTGGTGAAAGGTCTTTTACCTTTGATTTCAGCTGCTGGAGAAGGAGAGGGAAAGAGAAGCTTCTTCCCTTTTTTTGATGTCACCTTGGTAGAAGATGTAACTTCTTCTAACCCTGGTGGAGGTGGTGGTGAGAAATCTCTGTGTGGGGAAGGACAAACCTCCTCCTCAACTTCTCTGACCTACTTATTGATCTCTGAAACAAGGGATCTGCCCTTTCTCTTCTTGATGATCCATGTTTTAGTACTAGTCGGTGATGAAGAGCCTGCAATTTGTGATTGGGGGGTAGGTGTTGGGTCCAACTTAAAGTGAGAAGAGAACAAAAAATTCTCCTAGGAGATCTCTTTCTTTCCCAACTCTTGAGAGACAAGCATCCTGATAAGTCCAGAGTGGAAAAGACTGGAGTCCACATCCTTGGATTTGGCTTGCACCCTATCTACCATTTTACCTATACTTATCAGTAGGTAATATGGAATATTCATCTGAACCTTACCAGTAAAATGCAACAACAACCTTATGTGGTAATGGTACAGGGTGTTAAATCTCCCTTCACAACTAAAATATCTCTATATGATTTTCAACATTCTGTCAAACTGGTCAATCAACTGATTCCTTGGCACATTCTTAGATAAATCATTGGCTTGGTATTCAAGCTTGAAAAGATCTTTAACAAAAGGTGAACTCAATACCATGGCCTTGAACCAATTTTCTCCTAAAATGGGAATCTCTGTTGCAGCTGAGATGGAGGCTTCAGTCACCTCAAATTCCAAATCTCCAACTCTGGTTTTCTTGCCATAAAAATTTAGTGCAAATTGTTTTGCTACTTCTGAGTGGCCTCTCTACATGTTCTGGCAGAAAGAGAGGCATCCTTCTCTTTGAAACATTTCCCTTGCCATGGGTTCTATGTCAAAAAGGTGCATGTCCATAGGTTTTGTTCGAACTATCTTGCCACCTTTGTGTGCTTTATTCGAATGAGGGGTCTCCATGACTCAGAAAGAGGGTTCTTAAGAGGCTGTAAGGGATGTTATTTACCAGAAAACTTCAATTTAAGTCTCAAAAGAACAAGGATGGCCCTCCAAATTAACAATGCTTAGAAAATGAACTTGGCTATGAGAAATGGACTTTCAGGCTCATACAAGTTTTCAGAGTGTAGACTATGAGGAAGTAATTCCAAACTAACTCTTCATACAGAATGAAAAGAAGCAAAGGATAATTAGAGAGGTTTGAGAAGCGCCTCTGTGTAGCGCAACACATACACAAAGGATGGGCTATTTCAGGCCTGTGACTTTCAAAGGCTATGACTAAACACAATAATCAGACTATGGATACGAGCGAAGATGTTTACATGAATGCAAATATGGTTCCCATACTACCCTGCAAGCTTAGCAAACCGAAACCCGAGCACAAATCTCCTATGAAAATTAATATGCGAAGGAGGTTGCACAGGATACCTATGAAGTCGAAAACTGTTGAGCTCCTCAACACAAACTTAGGATGATATTGAGGAAACTTTGGCCCTAAAATCTCTCACAGCATCGTATTTAGTGGAAAAGCGATCGTCTTAAATGAGTTGGAAAACTTACGCAGCGCATCACTGCTGAACTTTTCAAATTTAGAAACCGTTACCAAGGATCATAAATGAAAGATCTTTTGAAAGCATTTCAACCGACTTCAGGCACTGAAAACAAGGGTTAAGGTATCAGTTGTGGCAATCATGACTTGGATTGGGTGCATGATAATCGTGACAGGCGCTACGGAAATGCCTGTTGAGTGGGCAATGTTATCCAAATCAAAAAATGATTGGACAGGTGAGTGGGGATGATGAGGTATGCATGCGAGGTCATGAGTGATGAGAGAGGTGTGTCACATCAGCCTGGTCATGGGAGGTATCAACCTAGGGATGAATCACGAAAGGGGACATAAAGAATAGACCATGAGCTCGTAAGGGTTTAAGGACCAAAAATTGAATTGTGGATCAACACATGAGCTATGAATCAAAGGTTTAGTCATACTAAGGGGTCCTATCATAAATAACATTTAATGGATGAGAAATTCATTTTAAATAGAAAAGAAGAATCTAAGGTTTTTTTTTTAATTTTTCTTTTTTAACAAAAACAAACTAAGAGACCCAAGGCGACTTAGTGTGATAACATTGGCTCCAAAGGGGATGACATGCCCCCTGCGAGCTGCCAAGAATGAGTAGATTCAGTGCCTTATCCTAGGGCTATGGGGTCAGTTATTGGAACACAAAACTAAAAGAAAATGATATTCACAATGATGTAAAGAGCCACTCCCGGCTCAAGCAAAGTACCTTTTCAGGAAATGCCCATTTACAGGGCCACCAAAAACCATTATCCATATTCTACAACTTGAAAGTGTTATTAGGGAATACCTTAGAGATTTTGAAAGGACCAATCCATAAAGCTTCAAATTTATCGTGCTTGCCTTTATCCTGCCTCAGTGCATCCCACTTGAGCACCAGATCGCCCAATTGGAAATCCTTTGTTTTCACCTTCTTGTCGAATGTCTACTTGATCTTCAGTTGATGATTGTATGCCTTATCTACTAGCTTCTCCCGGGTCTGTTGCACTTCAACCAGCTGTTGAATCCTCCTGATCATGTCATCTGGATCCCCTTGATATTCTTGGAAGAATTTTTCCACAGGCAAGGCGAGTTGAGAGGGAAAAACGACCTCAACTCCATATAACAACTGGAAAGGAGAAAGGCCCAAGGCCCTCTTTGTTGTCACTTTGTCATCCCACAAAGAAAACTTGAGTTTTGAATCACATGCCTTTTTGTTATCCTCCAACAGCTTCTTAACAATCTTTATAAGGCTTTTGTTTGAGGATTATGCAAGAACATTTCCCTGTGGGTAATAAGGGGTTGAATGAATCAATGTGATCCCATATTATTCACAGAACTGAATCAATGTATTAGCCTTGAAGGATGCAACATTGTCAGTGACAATTCTGTTCGGACAGCCAAACCTTGCTATAATGTCTTCAAGGAAACCAATGATCACCCTGTGAGAATCATTCTTGGTAGGGATAGCCTCTATCCACTTAGTGAAGTAATCTATGGCAGTCAAGATCCATCTATGTTGGCCACTGGAAGAGGGATGAATTTCCCCAATAAAATCTAAGCCCCATTGTTGAAAAGGTCTTGAAACTACTACAGGCTTTAATGGCAAAGACTTAAGTTGTTGCTTCCCAGAAAGTTTCTGACATTTAACACATGCTCTGATATTAACACAAACATTTGTGAACAGACTAGGCCAAAAATACCCAGCCCTGAGAATCTTGTAGGTAGTAGTCCTCCAAAAATGATGCCCCCCACAAAAACTGTCATGAAAATCAAGAATAATCCTTTGGGCCTCTTGCGGGTATAGGCATCTCAAAAGCACTCCCAATACAAAATTTGATCAACCAAGCAATACTTTATCAATTTGAGTTTTAATTCTCTCCCCTTGTTCGTTTCCATACCACTTGGAGGTTGTATATTCTACAAGAAAAATATAATGTCCTTGTACCAACTGCAATTTACCAATGCAGGGCTGGCTTGAGCACCTTTGTTGTTTAATTTAGTCTGTTGCTTTTATGAACATGAGCCAATGAAATTTACTCCCAACACTGAGCAATTTGATTCAGCCAACAGCTTGGCTAAACCCTGGCCCTTGAACAATTTGGTAGGCCTGATTTCTAAATAAAATTCAAGGATCTTAGCAATCCATTTGTTGCGTTTTCTGTCAATATCAGGATGAATACGAATTTATTTTACAATAGTTGATGGAACATAAGCAATAACTCTTGAATGCAGCACATAAACTCTAAAGGACTTAAGAAATTTAACCAGTGCATAGGCTTGCTTATCCATAATGTCATATTTTAATTCTGCATCTCTCAAAGCCCGGCTGAAAAAGGCAATGGGTTGCTCTAAGCCTTCAGAGTTCTTCTGCAATAAAACTGTTGCTACTGTATCAAAAGAGGCAAAAGAAAAAATAAGAAATTCCTTGGAGTAGTCTGGGCTGACTAGGACTGGGGCTTCTGTCAAAGCTTTCTTTATTTGATCAAAAGAACTACGAGCCTCAGCAGTCCACTTGATTTCATTATCTTTCCTCAACATGGTTGTTATATACTTGAGCAACTCAGCAAAATTCGACACAAACCTTCTCAAGAAATTAACCTTTCCTAGAAAAGATTGAACCTCCTTTTTAGATCTAGGCAGTGCTAAGGTTAGTATGGCTTCAACCCTGTTGGAATCAATCTTCACTCCTTCAGCTGACACGATACGCCCCAATAATTTTCCTTCTTTCACGACGAACAATGACTTTTTCGAATTCAAAGAGAGGCCAATTTTTTTGCATTTTAATAATACCTTTCTTAAATTATCACAGTGCTCTTCATCAGATTGAGAGAACACGGTTATGTCATCTAAGTAGATAACAACAAAATTGTCCTTGTCTCTAATAAATGCTATGTCCATAGCTCGCTGAAAGGTCGCCCCCGCGTTCATCAAACCAAAGGGCATCTTGGCGTACTTGAATGTACCCCAAGGAGTGGTAAAAGTCATCTTCTCTCTATCCTCTGGCAAAACAAAAATCTGGTTGTAGCCAGAAAAACCATCAACCATAGACATCTGGGTTGCACCTGTCACCCTCTGTAATATATGCTCCATCTTGGGCAAAGGGTAATTATCCTTTTTAGAACATCTGTTCAGATTCTGGAAATCGACACAGAGTCTGATTTCTCCATTCTTTTTCCTCATGGGGACCAAATTAGCCACCCATTCGGAATATCTCAAAGGAACAATAATTTTTGTATATAAAATATTTTTTACCTCCTTCTCCATGACAAGCAGTAACATAGGATTGATCTGCCTCAACTTTTGCCTGAAGGGCTTAATCTCTTCTTTTAATGGAATCTTGTGCTCTATAATGTTTGTGTCATAAGTTAGGAGATCTTTGTAAGTCCATGCGAATACATCAGCAAACTCCTTCAACAATTTGACATATTCAGCCCTCTTCTCTCTTGATAGGCTTCTTGACAACTTGACGTATTTTGGATCCTTCTCTGTTCCCAAATTGCACTCAGTTATATCAGCATCGTCAGTAGACACTTTCCCTTTTACTGCCACATCATTTTCATCAAATAATTTTTCCAAAGGAACTAGTCCTTTTGGAATATGGTTGCTAGGTAGTTGCACGATATGATGATTAGTAATTATGTTAGGGAAAACATCATCATATGGAGTAATTTCAGAATCAAGATCCCAATCAATGTGTAATGCAGCAAATTCATCAACAGACTCAAGAAATTTTTTAAGTTCTAAATCATCTTCAAACACCTTCCAATATTTGACATTGTCTGGTATAGAAGGCCTGTATTTGACTTCTACATCATACTTGAGTTTTGGAGGTATGGGTATCCTGAAATTTCTTGCTGATACAGCCAAAGAATCAGCCACATAATTCTCTTCTCGTGGAATAAAAGAGATGTCATACTCAGAGAAAAAATTCTCCACTAGGTCCCATACTTCATTTCTATAAGATCTAAGCCTAGGGTGCTTAGTTTGGAAAAGATTTTTGGTCTGATGGACTATCAATTCAGCATCTCCAAATACTGACAATTTTTTAATCCCCGTATCCTTTGCAACTCTCAAGCCCAAAACAAGAGCTTCATACTTTGTCGCATTGTTGGTAGTTTCAAATTCTAGTTTGTATGACAATTATATGGTTTCCTGAGTTGGTGAGACAAATAGCACTCTAGCACTGGCACCTTCCTTAGAAGAGGCTCCATCAAAGAACATCTTCCAAATAGAATTGGTTAGAGGAGTTTCTTCAGACAAGGTAGCAGACTTTTTTCTTATTTCAAGAGGAGTTTTAGGAGCATCAGTGAGCTGCAAAATGTTGGACACCAAATCGATATCAAGAGCAAAAATAGGATGATTAGCAGGGTTTGCTTCATCACTAATAATGTAAGCCAGTTGGGATTCTCTGTAAAGTCTTCTATGCTCCCCACCAAACACCGGGATAGTTTCATATGAGAGATCCATCTGCAAGGTTCCTCCAAGTCTTTTTATGCAAGACCTTGACAAGAGCATACCAAACTTGGGAGGAACATCAGCCACCACAACATCCATAAGTATACTTTTCATGTGCAGTTGAAATAGAGTCACAACGGTATCCTAAACGATCCCCAGACATTTTAATTTCCTAGAGTCGAAAGAATATAAGTCATGATAGGTTTTGGTGATTTCCAGTCCAAGTTCATCCATAACAGATTTTGGCATAAGATTATGGGAGGCCCCTAAATCCAAAAGACAGTTATGCAACACCTTGTCATGGATATTGAGAGAAGTATAGAAGGGAGGGGATGATTCATCTCTGTCTTCTATCAAAGGGCCTAAAATCACAACTGCTTTTTCATCTTGCAGATTTATTGAATCAATGGAGTTAGGAGAGGCATCGGGTTGTAACATTTTGGTCAAATATTTTTTAAATTCTTCATTTTTTATCAATTCCAAAAATGGTACAGGGATCTTAATTTTCTGGATCTCATTCTCAAAACTGAAGGAAGGGGAAGGCTTCAAAATCTCTTTGGTTTCAGCAGGAGGATTTTTTATCAGAAGTTGTGGGTTTTGAGAATATTTTTCCTTGCTACTCACTATCATAGTCTTGGAAGAATTTTCTTTTTGAACAGGTTGATTAGGGGCAGCACTTTTTTCTTCATTCTTCTTAGATCTTAGATTATATCTACTAGCATTTTCCTTCGTTTTTTCTCCCTGGATTAACTCATTGATTTGAATATCCATTAAAGATTTCTCATAAGAGGATTGAGTCAAGTGTGGGGATGGGAATGAATCACCTAAACAGTGAATCTCAAGATCAACCTCTACCTCCTCTTCTTCTTCATCAACAACCAGATTATTCTGAAAAGGAGCTTGAATCCTTTGATCATCTCTCTCTCTATTTATGGGATCTCTACGAAGGATTTGGGGAGCATTGTTGGGTCTCTGGAAATTACCTCTATTTTCAGTGTTTTGAGCATTTCTATATGGATGTCTTCCTTCTGATTTTAACTTCTTGATCTCAGTAGAAAGGGACTTTGCTAATTTGGTCAACTCATCTACCTATGAATGAACAACATGAGAGTCAGAAGTGGAAGCTTCGTCTTTGTTTTTCCTCCTATCTCTGTCAGATTTTCCTGTGAGCTTATCTGAAGAAATTATGTTGGATTCTACCTCTAAGGCAACATCCTGCATCTGAACTAAGATGACCTTCTCTCTCTCAATAGAAGGAAAAAATCAGAGTCAAAATCACTGGCATAAGTGATTTTTTCCATGGTTTCAATGGGTTTGATCTAATCAGGGATCATCTTGTACATTTTGTTAAACCTTTTAGAAAAGTCAGAGACAGACTCTCCTTCTTTCCTTTTCAAAGATCCAAATTCAGTGATATAATATAGAAAATCCTTTTTGTCACCCCAATGCCTCAAGAAGGCTTCATCCAAGGCCTCAATACCCGTAATGGATCCAGGGGCCAGACCCCTAAACCACTTCCTAGCTTCCCCAAAAAGGCTTTGGACGAAAACTCTCATCCAAACATCTTCATTTTCAATATTTTGGTTATCTGCATAGCTATAGAAAGCAGCAAGATGTTCCTCAATTGTTATATCTTCTTCTCTTGTTTCAAAGGTAGAGTATTCAACATGACACTCTTCAAAATTTATCTTTTTAGATACTTCAACAGAAGATAAAGGAAGCTTACTTGATAAAACAGCTGGAGTATCAAGAGTGGAATCAGGCAACTGACCAGAAGCAATTGTAGTAGCAGTAGAAAAACCTTTTTTAGAATCTTTTCCCTTCTTGATTATCTTCTCTGGGTCAGCCTCAGGTGGAACCAAAGGTAACTGTGGATTTGATCTTGTAAGTCTGCCTTTAGGTGACAGAGCTGAATCAATGGAGTCACCAGGTGCAAGATGAAATCTTCAAAATACTAATTCCTAATGCACCTTGAGAGATAGTAAGCATTGTCGTTCTATCCCAGGGAAAAGTCTTCAAATTGTTCCCCGACAATGGTGCCAAAAATTTTAGCACTAAGATTCACCTTCTGATTGCAAGGAAGGTAAGCCCAGTACCCATCAGATGATATGTGAAAGTATGAGTGTTTTTTGAAAGGTCGAATGGAAAAACTTGGAATGATAATATCCTCACTCAGAAACAGGGCTAACATGTAACAACAAATAAGGTCTTGGCTAATTTCAACCAGTAGTTTGGTATTAAATATGGATAGAAGGAAGACTTGAATGAGAAGAATGTAAGAGCTACTGCAAACATCGGGTCCACAAAAGCCCAAAGGAAGAATGTTTCTTAAAACAAGATCTTCTTGAAATTAGAAACTAAGGAGCTAAATAAACACCATGACAATAAAATGATCAAACATCCATCATATCATTACCACAGTCATCCATATGAAGCATTCAAATATGAACATTTAGCATTAGAAGCAAATAGTCTGAAATAGGAGTTGATTTCTATTAGTCAAAAAGTCTTAAGTCCAGTACATACTAGATCACAGTCACTTTATCAAAAATATTACAATTTCTTGGGATCCTTTCTCTACCATCCGAACCCATTAAAGCAATTCATCTATCTATTTATAACAAGAAAGGGAGGAAACAACTAGAGGTACGAGATGGCCTCTTTTCCTTAAAAATCTCAGAACATTTATTTATTCTAACAACTAAGATAACAACCTATGCTATAAAACAACGAAGTGTTGGTGACTAAACCCAATCATGCTTCTAACTGCTTTGATCCTCTTTTGTTTCTCAAATCATGTTTTTCCATGTGTCTCTTTTGAGCTTGTAGCTGTCCCTTGCTCGCCAACTACTACTTCTATCATTTATTCCATTATTAACTTATCCAAAACTGTTGGCTTAGTCTTCTTAGATCCCTGGTGTTTGATGGCTACTCCCTTGGGTAGCAATTCTGTGTAGCGCCCCCTAGAATGAAATAGGGAGAAAAGGTAGCACCTGTGGGTAGCGCCTCTGTGCTGCATGTCTACGGCTACATTTGTCCTCTGTTGCAAAATTGAGTAGTGCCTGTGTGTAAACCTGCTCTCTGTAAGATATTACGCAGTGCCTATGGGTAGCGCCCCTGTGTAACAATTCTGCATTATGTAAAATATTACGCAGCGCCACCTACGCTATGTCTGCATAAGGGTTTGGGTAGCTATGCCGAAATGCAACGTCTTTGACTCCTGAACATGTGTAGAGCTGTTTGTGTCCTTCCATGATGACAAATCAATTTACTTAGGTTCTTTTACCACTGAGTGAAACTAGTACTTGGAAAAAATTCCAAAATTCATATAGCTAAACACCTAGAAGCCTATATAGGTGGAAAAACTTAATATGTGCATATCAGTTAACCTTCCCAAGAAGGAAAAACTTTCAAAACTGGGGTTTACCACTACCAGTTCCTTTTCCATTTTAACACTTAGCCTCACACTCTTCCTGGTGGAAAGAGTGTCTTCAACTAACTCAGTAGACTTCTTCTTCTTAGCACTGGTAGAATTCTTCAGTATAGTTGTGCTCTCCTTAGCTATTGGTTTGTCATCTTCAATGGCAGCCTCAACCAACACCTGTAAATTATTTTGGGTTACTTCATCTTGGAAATGCTTCAGTTCTGCCTTTAGCTTCATGTTCTGAGCATGGAAACCCATGTTCTGTCTGTAAAGATTCTTCATATGTTTACAAAGAGGCAGAGACTTTCTCACTGTGAACCTTGCCAAGTCCAGGGTATGGTTGTAGCCAATCATGAGCTCATTCATTTGAGCCAAGTGGACCATGTCTTCTTCTTTGAGACGAGCTATTTCTCTCCTTGCATCCCTAAGCTGCTTAATAAGCCTTTTGTAGGTTTGGATGCCAAGGGGGTTGGTGACATGTGCAGTCTCAGTAGGCTTCTTCTCGTCCTTTTCTTCCATCTATACAAGAGTTTCCTTGCATGTTTCGTCAGTCTTCTCAAAACCTTTTCCTTTATGCATCTTCTCTTGCACAACAACCTTTTCTTTATTTTTCATAGGTTTTTTACAATCCTTCACAGGGATTTAATCTTCCCTCTCTAAAGGTCTTTTGGTACCTTTACCCTTGATTTTTTGTACAGGGGTTTCTTGTAAAGGTTGTCCTTTGAAATCCCCATTGGGAATTGATGACTTGGTGAAAAGTCTTTTACCTTTGATTTCAGCTGCTGGAGAAGGAGAGGGAAAGAGAATCTTCTTCCCTTTTTTTGATGTCACCTTGGTAGAAGATGGAACTTCTTCTAACCCTGGTGGAGGTGGTGGTGAGAAATATCTGTGTGGGGAAGGACAAACCTCCTCCTCAGCTTCTCTGACCTGCTTATTGATCTCTGAAATAGGGGCTCCGCCATTTCTCTTCTTGTTGATCCCTGTTTTAGTACTGGTAGGTGATGAAGAGCCTGTAATTTGTGATTGGGGGGTAGGTGTTGGGTCCAGCTTAAAGTGAGAAGAGACCAAAAAATTCTCCTAGGAGATCTCTTTCTTTCCCAACTCTTGAGAGACAAGCATCCTGATAAGTCCAGAGAGGAAAAGACTAGAGTCCACATCCTTGGATTTGGCTTGCACCCTATCTTCCATTTTATCTATACTTCTCAGCAGGTAATATGGAATATTCATCTGAACCTTACCAGTAAAATGCAACAACAACCTTATGTGGTAATGGTACAGGGTGTTAAATCTCCCTTCACAACTAAAATATCTCTGTATGATTTTCAACATTCTGTCAAACTGGTCAATCAATTGATTCCTTGGCACATTCTTAGATAAATCATTGGCTTGGTATTCAAGCTTGAAAATATCTTTAACGAAAGGTGAACTCAATACCATGGCTTTGAACCAATTTTCTCCTGAAATGGGAATCCCTGTTGCAGCTGAGATGGAGGCTTCAGTCACCTCAAATTCCAAATCTCCAACTCTGGTTTTCTTGCCATCAAAATTTAGTTCAAATTGTTTTTCTACTTCTGAGTGGCCTCTCTGCATGTTCTAGCAGAAAGAGAGGCATCCTACTCTTCGAAACATTTCCCTTGCCATGGGTTCTGTGTCAAAAAGGCGCATGTCCATAGGTTTGGTTCGAACTATCTTTCCACCTTTGTGTGTTTTCTTCGACTGAGGGTTCTCCATGACTCAGAAAGAGGGTTCTTAAGAGGCTGTAAGGGATGTTATTGACCAGAAAACTTCAATTTAAGTCTCAAAAGCACAAGGATGGCCCTCCAAATTAATAGTTCTTAGAAAATGAACTTGGCTATGAGAAATGGACTTTCATGCTCATACAGGTTTTCAGAGTGTAGACTATGAGGAAGTAATTCCGAACTGACTCTTTGTACAGGATGAAAAGAAGCAAAGGATAATCAGAGAGGTTTGAGCACTAGCGCCTCTGCGTAGCGCAACGCATACACAGAGGATGGGTTATTTCAGGCCTGTGACTTTCAAAATATATGACTAAACACAATAATCAGACTATGGATATGAGCGAAGATGTTTACAGGAATGCAAATATGGCTCCCACACTACCCTGCAAGCTTAGCAGACCGAAACCCAAGAACAAATATCCTATGAAAATTAATATGCGAAGGAGTTTGCACAGGATACTTGTGAAGTCGACTACTGTTGAGCTCCTCAGCGCGAACTTAGGATGAGATTGAGGAAACTTCGGCCCTAAAATCTCTCACAACATCGGATTTAGTGGACAAGTGATCGTCTAAACTGAACTGTCAAACTTACGCAATGCATCACTGCTGAACTTTTCAAATTTAGAAACCGTTACCAAGGATCATAAATGCAAGATCTTTTGAAGGCATTTCAACTGACTTCAGGCACTGAAAACAAGGGTTAAGGTATCAGTCGTGGAAATCATGACTTGGAGTGGGTGCATGATAATCGTGACAGGCGCTACGTAAATGCCTGTTGAGTGGGCAGTGTTCTCCAAATAAAAAAAATGATTGGACAGGTGAGTGGGGATGATGAGGTATGCATGTGAGGTCATGAGTGATGAGAGAGGTGTGTCACATCATCCTGCTCATGGGAGGCATCAACCTAGGGATGAATCACGAGAGGGGACATAAAGAATAGACCATGAGCTGATAAGGGTTTAAGGACCAAAAATTGAATTTTGGATCAACACATGAGCTATGAATCAAAGTTTTTGTCATCCTAGGGGGTCCTATCATAAATTACATTTAATGGATTAGAAATTCATTTTAAAGAGAAAATAAGAATCTAAGGTTTTTTTTCTTTTTTTTTCTTTTTTAACAAAAACAAACTAAGAGACCCAAGGCGACTTAGTGTGATAACAGTATCCACTGGATCCAGAGGGATTAGGATGCAGAGGGTTATGCAACACGGACCCAATAACACCATTATTTGCATGAGATTCCCCCAATCCAGACAAGTCACCTAAGTAAGAGCAATGAGAATCATGAAGAATGGTATATAAATACAAATACTAGGCATACATGAGGTCATATTATTGTCCCTTTTGGATGGATTCTTCCTCACTCCTAGGCATGATCATGGCTACATACCTAGAAATGGGAGGAAAAAGTGACTTTAGGAACTAGTCCATAAGGAATGTATCATTTATATCATTTTTTCATAAGCCGTGTCTTCTACAACATTCATGGATGTGATAAGTGATATGGGTGGCTATAGTCTAATAGAATTTGGTTAAAATATTTATCCTTACGTCATGATGGAATGAAAGATGGAAGAATGCCAAGATAACATTTTATATGGATTCAAAGGTGGTATTGGTACCATGTGGTTGGTTTATGTATCATTTGGTAGTTTCACCCATAAGAGTGCACTGAAAAAGCCTCAAACTAATTGAATATTTCATTATGTTGTTGGGGGAACAACAAATATGGAAGTACATGATGTGGTTTGCGAGATCTTATCCGAGATGATATTTAAACCGAGGGATGTCTGAGGGAAGCTTAGGTGGCATAATGGCCAATTGACATCATGCTAGATAGTATCATTGATAAAAAAAAATTAAATTTGGGAGATTCAAAACTACCATGTAAGGAAGAATGGGCTAGCTGAAATTATCCCATGTCATGGGAAAACCCATGTGGAACTCAAGTTGGATGAATATGAACTAGTAGAAGAAGAACTATTTTCATAAGCATAGGAACCAACAATCCTTAAAGGGGATGAGGATTCAAAATTCAGGGAAGAAGAACCTCTCCAATATGAGGAAGAATATCTTGAAGGGAGGTTGGGTGGAGGAACCCAAATTTGTTAAGTAAGGTATATAATACGTCTAATAGAAAACAAAGGTTGAAGGCCTCGTAGCCTACAAGATAGTATCCTTGGGGTAGTTATGATTCTTAGGTGAAAATATATCCCTAAGATGAAAGAATTCAAATAAATTCTACAATAACAAAGAAACTAATTAATAAAACTAATTAAACAATCAATAACTATGTGCTCAAGTGGTGCAATAAGTGGTTTGATGTGTTTTTAGATCAATAAAAGGGTATCCTAATCAAATCTTCATCCTATAAAAGGAAAAGAATATAGCCTATGATATGGACTAGATGCACTCAAAAAATTCATATACTATGGTTAAGGGTGTTACGATAAACTAACAATAGGGGGAGATGAGGCCCCTTGTGTAGATGAGTGAAGATATGAAAGAGACATTTATAACTATGGGGAAATGGGTATTGAAGTCCAAAAGTCTCATATAAATATGTCTCAATATCCCTCCCTCTTGTGAGATCCACCTAGGTAAAGATACATATTATAAGGGCCACTAACCTACCTCTTCATAGACATGTGTAACAAGTTACCTTAACTTCAAGATGAAATCAATCTATTGGGGGATATTCAAAAGTGAAAGAGCTATGAGTCTCAATCACACCTTCAGTCCTAACATTGGAATTATCCAATCTAAAGAGCATGCGTGTTGATAACTAGGTTACGACTGTGTCTGATAGAAATGATTTTAAGGTACCCTAAATGTCAACCATTGTGTCTCAGTGTGAGATGATTATGGGGTGTTATTTGGATGTCTATCCCCATAATCCTAACCTAACTACAATATTATTTTGGGCCCAAGTGGGATTATTTGTGTAAGATTAAGTGGTTAATTTAGGTTTATATTGGGGTCATGAACCAAACAAATAATTTAGGTGTGAAGTGTGTGCATGTGTGGCGTGTTCAAATTCAAATAAAAATTCTTGGAAATAAAGTAAATGGCAACAACTGGAAACTAAAATTGAAAAGCAAGCTACAACTAAGACAAATAATAAAGAATAATATTTTTTTCTTTATCTTAATTCAATTTCAGAATGAAATGATCTTTATAAATTTCATATTCAGAGATGAATGCAAACAACCTTAAACTAGGGCTTCACAAGCATCAAATTCCAAAGAAGAAAGTCGTTAAAAGAAAGAAAAAAATTAGGAATCTAAAGAGACCCTTTTATTTCACTAAATGGACTTTATAATATGAATTATATAGCTAACTAAAACAACAAATAAATTAGGTCTAAAACATGAAAAATAAATGAAAATCCAAGCTGGAAAAATACAAACAAAGGCTTCTCACACAAACCCCAAACTAGGGAAAATACTAAGGAAAGAATGAATGTTTTTCTATATCCTAAATTTATGCAAGAAATATATCTGTAAGGGATAAATATCAAAGTAAAG
>ML794109.1:372910-384191 GCA_009831015.1 Picea engelmannii | reverse complement strand
CATGTACTGTATCTAATTAATTTTTTCTCACTAAATTTGGATCTTCTATGAATACTTTATGATTGTTTTACCCAGAACACCTATTTAAAACTAGTTTCAGGACTAGTCAAACGCCCTATCGTCCATAGAGTGTATATCCCAAAATGAAACGACCCAGAAGATGCAATTTCTACCATAGATACCTTGATATGTTGTCTCAATGGCCTCCATTTTTTTCTATCTGAATCATTCCATAAAAAAATGTTACTACGAAAATGGTGAGATGACCTATAAATAACATACCTTAGAACACATCATTAAAAGACTTCATCCTCCCTTGGATTTTTAGCCTTCTTTACTTCACCTTCCCTCTAAAATTCTCCTCAGATCTCGTTGGTTACCTCAGTCACTTATATATATTCAATATACTCAATAGGTGCTAATGGGAGTCTCTTGATCTCTTATTTATACTTCCCAAGTGCCTTCCTTTCGGGGTTATCTTGTAACTATTTTACCCATCTTCCTTGTTTTAGGGCTAACCCACATTATTGTTGCAACTTCTTTGCCCATAATTAGTCAACTCATAATTTCTTGTTGCAACTAATTTATTTTTAATTACTTTCTTGTTGTCTTCCTTTAGGGGCTAACTTGTAATTGTTTTACCCATCTTCCTTGTTTTAGGGATAACCCACATTCTTATTGCAACTACTTTACCCATAATTAGTCAACTCATAATTTCTTGTTGTAACTAATTACTTTTTAATTATTTTCTTATTTCAACAAATTTACCCATTATTAACTCCTAGTTGCAACCACTTTGACTAGTAAACTTCTTGATGACTTTCTAGGAGCTTCTAGAATAATTGACTTCTTATTGACCTTCTAGGGGCTTCTAGATTACTCTAAAGGATTCTCCAACTTCACAAGGCCATATCTCCCTAACCGTGAGGAGTTATGTGATGTACCACATATCACTAGAAATAAAACGACATGTACTAACCATCCATGATAGTCTTACCTGCATTTTAACTGATCTTCATGTCCAAATACATCGAACAAACTCAGTTTCCTTAACGACACCAATGGGGCTACCAAAATGTGCTACCAGACATACTCAAGGGTTGACATTAATCTCTAAGGGTTGACATCAATCTAAAATATCACTCTCCAAGGGTTGACGTCAATGAAAACCAATTATCCAAACCAATTGTCCATCAATATAAACCAATTGTTTAACAATATCCCCCTTTTGGAATTGATGGCAACACCAACATTGATGGAAACACTTAGTCATGTTCATGCTCCATGTGATCATCGCTCCTCATCAATGTTTCTACATCTCCCCCTTTGACATAAATGGAAAAGGGTATATCCCTTTGGGGTTGCCCTCCCTTACTGAACTCTCCTTGGGGTTGCTCCCTCTATCTGCAATGTCCTTCAGGATGTTCCCCCTATCTAAACTGTCCTTGGGGTTCCTCCCCTTGTCTTCATACCTCTTATTACACTCTCTCTCCCTTTGACAAAGGATTAAGTCCCCCTATCGATATGTCTCCCCCTGACATTGTACATGTTCTAACCAATCATGGTTAAAAGAATAGATGCCTCTGTGAGTATGTCTCCATGTATGTATGTTATTGATCTTCATTTCTAGATCTCTCTCTCTCTGATGATTTGACTGCACGCTGATTTGTAGATCAATGTAGTTATTCCTGTACCTGCTTCCTTTTGGAATTATTCTCCATTGGTTCTTGCTTGTGTAAATAAACTGACATATACAAAAAGAATTCAATATTAAGCATTCAAATAATAATCCAACATTATTTGAACCAATCTTTGAATCAGTATTTGAACCACTCTCTTAACCAATCTATGAATCCATCTCTTTCCATACTGTCCAAGACTCTCCTACTCAATTGTCCACAATGTTGACCCATCTGTCACTGTACTATCATGAAGTCTTCACTGCTACAACTGATCATCAAATGTCAACTATGTCCACCGGTCTTCTCTATCTATAAACCAAACTCTGCATATTTGGAACAACTTGTGCTGAATATATCTATGTATGAATACAATCATAGACTTTTTCCTGTGTAATTTTCCAACTAATCAATATGTCATATTGTACTTCTTCTAACTGATTGCTCTAATTATGTCTACCCAAACTCTGTGAGTTTCTCGAAGGATGGTTCTCTGATCTATCTCAGCTACTGCATTGACTCCCCCTGTCTAATATTCATATTACCTAGGAGTTTCCAAGCCAGATGGCTTAGAATAATACCTTATTTGAAGTGGAGTCATCTTCCTCTCTGTTCGTAGAGTCATCATCCCTCTAAACTTTGAGTTCTTCATTTATACCTATGGATTGATCTCGCTCTATAATTCCTGAAAGTACAATATCTTGAACATGTTCCTTATTTACCCGTTCCTCTTTTCTTTCTCGCACTGTTGTAAATCCTGTGATCTTTGGAACATGTTCTTAATTCACTCTTCCTTCTTTTCTTTCATTTCTTGTCCAAACCTTTCTGTATCAGACATCTTCCTTTTTCTCTGTATATTTTTCTTCATCTCGTACTATTTCCAATCTTGCAATTTCTGGGATCTGGTATTTATTCACATGTTCTTCTTTCCTTATTTTCCATAGTTTCTTATATATGATATCAGCTTTCTCTTTCATGGAAGTATCGATCATGCTTCTAAAATCACAAGCTATGTTTCCATAGTTATGAAATTTGTAACATTCAATGATACATGGGGCCACATAAGATTTTCTTGTTTTAACATTTCTTTCATAAGCCCTGCAATCTGCAACCTTATGTCCAAAGTTAGTACAATAAAAAAAATGACCATAAAATAAATTTACATACCTGGGAGTAAATGATCTTCTTTGTGGTGTAATCCTTCTGAATTCATGTCTTGGTTGATCATAATCTTCTCTTATGTGGATCCTTTCATTATGGTTGAAGATTCTTTGTTGCCTGAATGTGATAGGTCTTGTTGAATATGTATCTCTATTATACTCATTCTTCTTTGATTTCAGCTGACCATGATTCCTTCCTTTAAGTACTTATGCATAACTCTTACTCTTTTTTTCTTTCTTCTTTTCTTGAAACATGGAATGCTTATCTTCATTCTCTACTGTTGATGTGGATTTTTTTTTCTCTTCAACGTTCTTATTGAGATTGATGATTTTACTTCTCAATGTGACAACTTATTCTTCAAGTTTCTCAACCTCTTCTTCTTTCTTCATCGTCTGAATCTTCATGACTTCTTTTGTTCTCTTTACTTCTTCAGGTTGGATCTTGAATGTGATTATTTCATCTTCAAGTTCTCTTTCTCGTTGACTGAATTATGCTTCATGATTCTTTTCCTTTTCAATCTCATTATTTTATTCTATTTCATTGGGATTTTTTGTCTCATCACTTTCAATCTTCAAATAAGGGCATTCAATTTCAAGATGTCCTACTTCTTCACAATTAAATAAAAAATGCATACTTTGATTGAATTTGCACTCTTCTTCTTATGAATCTGTCTAGCATGATGAGAAACTTACCTCTTGTTATGCACCTACTTCTTTTTTAGCAATCTATGACTCTGTGATGGGAGACGAATAGATATTGTGCATCTTATCCCAGAGTTCTTTATCTTATGAACATTTTCCTACTTTTTCCTTTACTGAATCGGGTAATCCCTCCAAGATAAAATCCTTTGCTATTTTTTTGTTCATTTTCAATTCCTTTTTGGCTTCGGTGTTTGTAGGTTTCTTTGTAGTGGTGTATCCTATAAAAACTGAGTTCCAAACATCATATCACTGTGCCTGTAAAACTACTTTCATCATGATACTCCACATTTCATACTTTAGACCCTTCTGACCATTGAATATTGATGCTCCATTCACACTACACATTTGTACTCCATTCATATTGTACTCCATGATCTAGTTTCCAGTGGTTAAATTGTTTCTTGGAGGACCTACTCTGATACCAATTGTTGGAATAGTAAGAGGGGGAGTGAATCAATATGAGCAATTAATACCAATTTTAATCACAAAATGTATTCTTTAACTTTATCAACAATATTCAATGGTTTATCAGTTATGCATTCAATACATTATTGCATCATAAATATTATCATTCACCAGGGCATAATAAACAATCATAGACACATCCACAAATACAAAGTACACCAATATTTACGTGGAAACCCAATGTGGGAAAAAACCACAGAATTATTTTATTTTATGTCAAAGAATTACATTCAAGGAAGCGCCAACTTCCAATTCTCCAACTCCAACTGGAAGGAGGCTCCAACCCCTAGTTTCTTATGATCCAACCTAAAGGAAGCTCCAACTCCCTAATTCTCTCGCTCCAACCAGAAGGAGGCTACAACCCCTTGAGTTCTCCAAATCCAACCGTAAGGTGGTTAGAACCACCTAGTTCTCAGGATCCAACCTGAAGGAATATCCAACTCCCTAATTCTCCAACACCAACCGAAAGGAGGATACAACCCCCTTTCCTTTCCCCACCCAACTAATCTGAAATATAAGTGTCAAACAATTGATACTCCCACTGTCACTCTGTCACTGTCATTGTCACTACCACTATCACTGTCTCATCCACTAAACCATATCCACTCCCAACCACATGCGACTCGTGCCAATATCACCCATAGCATATCTCAAACCATATTCCCAACATCACAACCACATGCCTCTACCAAGCATGTACCAAGATCACCACATACAATCACAAGATATGTGTCTCAACCAAGTACCAACCTATACCATGAATCAATATGTACCACAACCTGTACCATAACAAGTGTATCAACCATGCACCAAACATGTATCATACCAAGTATCAATCATGTACCATACCATGTTCCAACCATGCACATCAACTATGTATATCAACCATGTAGATTAACACCATACCATGTACCAATCATATACCATATCATGTCATACACCATATAACAATAAACCAAGAAATGCACCAACAATGTATCTCAACAAGTAGACCTCAACCAATATGTACCACAAGACATGTACCAAAAACTCACCAAGACATGCCTCAAGCATGCTCCACAAAATAACCAAGATCCAACTTCAAACTAATCATACAAACATACCTCTAATCATGTATCTGACCTGGTGTATGTGATCACAGACCCGCATACCTTCCTCGACTTTAGCAACAAAAGAATAGCATTTTCATCAAACTTTACCTTAGTCTCATGGGACTAGTTTTTGGATTAGTGAACAACCCTAAAGTTCAACAAGCATAACTATGGACCTGTAATGAATAAAGGTATGAAAATTATACAAAATATTATTCAATGTCTTCTCTACAATTCCTCCAAGAAATGGAGTTATAGAAAAATGGGTAGACCTTGTTGAGTTATGGCTTATTCTAGAGAGTGAGCTTGTAGAGCATGCCACGCATGGAATATTTCATATATGGATATGGAAATTTTAAACAACATACTAAGTCATGTAATAAATCTAATTCATTTGGTCTCACTAAATTTGGATCTTCTATGAAGAAGTTATGACTTCTTTACCTGAAACACTTGTTTAAAACTAGTTTCAGGACTAGTCAAAAGCCCTATCTTCCATAGAGTTTATCTCCCAAACGAAAATGAACCAGAAGTTGTAATTCCTACCACAGGTACCTTGATATTTTTTCTCAACAACCTCTTATTTTCTCTATCTGAATCATTCTAGAAAAAAATTATTGCGAAAATGGTGAGATGACCTTTAAATAACATACCTTAGAACACATCATTAAAACACTTCATCCTCCCTTGGATTTTCGGCCTTCTTTACTTCACCTTCCCTCTAAAATTCACCTCATATCTCCTTCGTTATCTTAGTCACTTATAGATATTCAATATACTCAATAGGTGCTCATGAGAGTCTCTTGATATCTTATTTATACTTCCCAAGTGCCTGGATTTAGGGGTTATCTTGTAATTGTTTTACCCATCTTCCTTGTTTTAGGGTTAACCCAAATTATCGTTGCAACTACTTTACCCATAATTATTCAACTCATAATTTTTTGTTGCAACTAATTTATTTTAATCATTTTCTTGTTGTCTTCCTTTAGGGGCTAACTTGTAACTATTTTACCCATCTTCCTTGTTTTAGGGCTAACCCACATTCTTGTTGCAACTACTTTACCCATAATTATTCAACTCATAATTTCTTGTTTTAACTAATTAGTTTTTAATTATTTTATTATTTCAACAACTTTACCCATTATTAACTCCTAGTTTCTACCACTTTGACTAGTAAACTTCTTGATGACTTTCTAGGAGCTTCTAGAATAATTGACTTCTTGTTGACCTTCTAGGGGCTTCTAGATTACTCTAAAGGGTTCTCCAACTTCACAAGGCCATATCTCCCTAACCGTGAGGAATTATGTGGCGTACCACATATCACCAGAAACAACACAACATGTACTAACCATCCACGATAGTATTACTTTCATTTTCACTGATATTCATGTCCAAATACCTCGAACAAACTTAGGTTCCTTAACCACACCTCTTGGGCTACCAGAATGTGCTACCGGGCATACTCAAGTGTTGACATCAATCTCCAAGGGTTGACATCAATATACAATATCACTCTCCAAGGGTTGACATCAATGCCAACCAACTATCCAAACCAAGTATCCATCAATCTAAACCAACTATCCAACACACATATAGCATGATCATTATAAAGAATGTAAACAAACCCTAAAAAACACTCAAGATGCCAAGAAAAAACCAAGAAAAATGAAAAAAAAAATGTTTTTTGTAACATTACCATGTTTTTCACATTGGCAGTGTAGGAATTTCCCCCCAAAAGTTCCCTGGCTCTATAGGGTATTTTGAAGAATGAATGTTTTTTTATAGGGTATATCTAAAGGTTTTCAACCCATTTTTTCCTATAGATATAGCACATAAAGTAGCAACAATAAAAAAAAGTTCCCAAAACTCAAAGATTAGAGGGGATAGGGGGGATTGAACACACACCCACAACCAATGAATAGAAATAGGTTCACTCCCCATTGGAGTCACCAATATTTTGGTGTAAATATACAACAAGGATGTGCAAATTTCCATATCTATAGGTTGTGATCTAGATACAGAAAAATATAGAGCTAAAGCATGAAAAAACACACTTTAAWAATGAATCCACATAAAATTAAACCCTAGTCTATCATATGAAAGAAAYGAACTACAAATATCAAAGAGAAATATACARGTTTAAATAATTCAAATGAAACKATATACCCAATGRAAGAAATATTACATKTCACCCCATGATAACTTGAAAACCCAACTGCCTGGAATCGAGCAGAAAGGGTTCCCCATCCTTCCTTCCTTCATACCTGACAGAGAACCATCTCATTATAGGCCGCAAGATATGTCATGTGTCTGCGATTTCCCCGGGAAGTGTATCTGTTTGGGTGATTGGGACCTTTGAAGAAGATGGCTCCAAGATCCCCTCCTTGGGAGGGTCCTTTGCTTCCCAAGTATGGTCTTAATCCCCTCTCTTTGGTTGTAAGTATATTGTATGTGAAATATAGTTATCAAGAGAAAGTATTTCTCTTGAGTTCTAGGGAAATTCTAATAGCATATACTTACTTGTGTGGATAGATGATGAGAATGGAGAGACCTCCCAGTTTTTATAAGAAAAATAATGGTTAAAACCCTTTGATATGGTCATAATAAAAAATGATTAATGACTAAAAAAAGGATAAAAAATACAACAAGGGTTTATATATGTCCACTTTCGGTTATTTTACGTTTTTGGAAAATTCTTGGTGGAAACAGTCAAAATCAAAGTTTTTACGAGCATGTGTAGATTTTGAGGGAGATTATGCGCATACAACACACTTAATAGGGGGGAAAAGTGCATTGAACCATTTTGAGTAAGAAATTTTCCAGTGTTTCTTGAGGTCTAATGGAGGTGGAATGAATGGTAAATATTTTGTTGGTGTATTTTAGTGAATTTGTGGATTTGTCACAAGTGAGCCATTTTTGGATGATAACATCCTTAGCTCACTAGATGAATTCTCAAAGAACCCAATATTTTTCAACCTCATATCCACCCTTCTCATAGTATTTAGGTATCCTCAAGGCAGACATGCTTTGTTTTTCCTCCATACTATTATAAATAAACCTTATTAGGATGAATCGTCACGATCCTATATGATTAATTAGGTTTTGATTCTAACTACTACCTCCTTGATTAACACCTAACTAATTTCCATGATTACCACTATGTTGACTACTACCTTCACCTAATCTTAACTAATTATTATTGGAAGGAAAATTTAAATCAACAAAAATTTCTAACAACACCTTATCTTTTGGTGTTGCTTGGGGTGTGGCTAGGACTGGGCTATCTCCACTAACAATAAGTAGTACTTCCATTGTTTGGGGGTTTCTACTTATTTGAACAATCAAAACCATATCAGGGAGTGCATCTTCTAGGTAAACTTCACATCCTACACCAATATTCTCTATTTATTCTTATTCTGGCTAGAACATCACTCCTTTTAATCATAGTTATCCGTCATTAATATGGAATTTCACATATACCAATACCCCTTTGCATATCAGTCCCTCAGACCTTGACAACTCTACTTTTACTCTTATGTCTCTCATTACACTTATTTCTAATACCCAACCTCTCTCTATCTCTATGTTATAGTGTCATTCGACACCACATATGCTTATGATGACTCATTGGCATCAATTACATCCCTTTCTCTACTTGCAGGACCAAAATACCCCTTTTCCTCACAAAAAATATTTAAAAAACCCCATGTTGCTTGATGAACATGACTCTCATTAAGGAAACTCGCGTACATACACACCTTTCTAGTTAGCAACCCCCGTACATGTTAATTTGGATCAAAAAATAATATATCCCGACATTTAGGACGAAGTTGATGGGTTCCTCAAGTTCCTATCCTCCTGTATTTCATCCATAACTACTCCAACTATAAAAAAAGGGGCATAAATTAGAGCCTTGTAGTGGAGGAAAAACAGAACATAGAAATGCATCCTTATGTTGGAATTTTCATTATAGTCCTGCAAGTCCCCTTTTCATCTTGCATCTAAGATTGTCCTTCTCATCTGAAAAACCTTGTTTTCAAAAGTTGTGTTCTCCTTATCTTGTTGGGAAGAAATCCTTTGTCTTCCTTGGACCTATTTGAACACAAAGTTTTGGAGTTTTTTCTTATTATCTTTGCCCTTGGGTGAAGGAACTTGGAGCCAAGTTTCAGGACCGTTCCATAGTGGTTACAAGTTGTAACCAACTTCTATGTTGTTCATAATAAAATATCTCTTGTTCTCATCCAGGTCTATTTGTTTATTCATGATTTTGATGAGATAATATAAATCTTCTATTGAATCTATTATGAAAATTGAAATGATCATGTCTAGTTAGTTAGCAGATAACTACCTATATGTAGTTTCTTGTCTCTTTGCTTGCATGAGTTTTTAGAGGATTTTTGTGAAAGAGTTCTGGAGTGAAAGTTCTTGAGTGGAATCGACATCAAACCTCAAAATCCAGGTTTGTTCTCTTTGTTATCCTTTGAAAGTTAGTTATTGAAAAGTAGTTACGTTTAATTAACTGCTTGGTTTGAGTCCGAGGGTGGTGTTTTAGGGTACTGCTTTGTTGTGGTCCTGACCCATAGCCATAGTACTTAGTATTTTGTAAAAGAATTGGAAACTCCACTAGAGATTCTCCCTTTTGGGGTTGTTAGGGGGTACAAGGGGAAAACAAAAAGTTGCAAGAATAATTTGATACATTGAAAGACAAACTTTCTGGTAAATCACATTTGATGGGGGAAAGACACTTAATTTGGAATAAAATTATAGAGAAAATAAATAAAATGTGGAAAAGCTTTATAATTATGGAAGAAGAGGCTTCCTTGGTCAGAAAGTTGAAAAGGAGTTTGAAACTACATAACACGAAATAGGGAATAAGCCTCAGAGTGTTAACAATATTATCGAAGTTCTTAACTCCAAGACAAAAGAAGAATTAAATCAAATTGGGGTTAAATACAAAACAAGTAAAATCATGGAAGTTGAAAAGTTCCTTAGTAAAAGGAGCTTAATTCAACAAGTTCTGACCAACACCTCTGTCGTGCGTTTAAGTCACTCTGCGTAAATATGTGCTGCAACCCAGAGTGATCTGTCTTTAGTTCGATTTTTCATCCAATCAGATAGTGTCTCCATAATCTCAAGGCATATACAATGGCCAATAACTCCAAATCATGCGTTGCGTAGTTCTCCTCGTTCTTTCTTAACTTCCTTGAGACATAAGCGATCACTCGATCGTCTTGCATTAATACTCTGCCTAAAGATTCCTTGGATGCGTCTGTGCATACCAAGAATTCCTTGTCCATGTTGGAGAATTTTAGTATCGGCACTGTCATCAACAACTCCTTGAGCCTTTGAAATGCCTCCGCGCATTTCTCACTCCATAAAAACTTCTTGTTTTTCTTATGCAGTTCCATGATCGGATTTGCTATCTTTGAAAAACCTTTGAAGAACCATCGGTAATATCTTGCTAAACCCATAAAGATGCGTACTTCGTGTACGTTTGTCGATGCAGGACAATCCATAATAGCCTCCAATTTTGTTGGATCCACGGTCATACCTTCACCAGATATAACATGCCCTAAGTAATGAATCTTTGTTTAGTAGAAGGATCATTTCGACAGTTTCCTATATAATTTGTTTTCTCGTAAACACTGTAGTACCAAGATTTAATGTTCATCATTTTCTTATTTCATCCGAGAATATATCAATATTTCATCAATGAATACTTGAACAAACTTGTCCAAGTATTCGCGAAACACCCCATTCATCAAACTCATGAATACCCTCGGGTCGTTTGTCAGTCCAAATGGTAAAATGGTAAACTCGTAGTGTCTGAACCTTGTCTTGAATGTGGTCTTAGGAATATCTCCCTCTTTAATTTGTAACTGGTGATATCCTAATCTCAAGTCGATCTTTGAAAACACCGTCGTGCCTTTCATTTGATCAAACAAATCGTTTATTCTTGGAAATAGATATCGGTTCTTGATTGTTGCTTTGTTCAGTTGACGATAGTCAATACAAAGTCTCCACGATCCATCCTTCTTCCTTATGAAAATAACAGGCGCACCCCAAGGTGACACACTTGGACGTATAAGTCCCAAGTCCAACAACTTGTTCAATTTCATTTTCAACTCTTGTAACTCGGGCGTGGACATCTGATAAGGCATTCTTGTTGTCAGTTCAGTTCCAA
>ML794109.1:259606-273602 GCA_009831015.1 Picea engelmannii | reverse complement strand
TATTCCTCTATGGTGCATTGCCCCAGTTTGAGTTCATAGAATTCTTTAGTCTTTTTGTCGAAATACTTTTCCGACAGATACTTCTTTCTAAAGTATTTCTCAAACCGTTCCCAAGATAGGTCCTCTTCGTGAATCCCTTTTACATTCTTAAGGTCTTCCCACCAAATGGAAGCCCTTCCATTCAAGTTTAAAGTGGATACTCGGGCCTTCAAGTTTTCTGAGAAATCATGGACTCTAAAATACTTCTTTAGTCTAAGCAGTCAAGCCTCCGCTTCCTCCCCTTTCTTTATTTCACCATCGAAAGAGGGTGGTTTGACCTTCTTGAATTCTTCAAGATTGTGACTTTTGGAATGCTTTCATTTCTTTCGTTTTCTTCGGGAATAAGAACTAGTTCTGCTACTAGAAGATCCCTTCGAGTCGCCAGTTTCCTATCCAGAGGAATCGTCCAACGCTTGTCCCTTATCTCTAGGGTGGACCTTTTCTCAAGGTGCTCTTCCCAGTGTGGCCACTTAAAAGACCACGTTTTTGTATCTCAGGTGGACTTTGACTTTTCTTTTTCTGTCGTCGGTCCTCATGACTAGTGTCAGATTCATGCTGTAATTGTCTTTGTATGTTGGATAAACCTTGCAGGAAGATTGCATTAATTTATGTCTGCTTCTCTTGCTCTTTTATCAACCTCTCGTTGTCGACCTTGCGGCTCTGTAGTTCGGCCATGAGGCTTGTCATAGTCTCAGATAGATCGAGAGGGGTCTCTACTGCTCTCCTTTCGTCATAATCTTCGTCTCTGTTGTGGGATCCATCCCCCACTTCTTGGTGCGTCACCATTCTATGCATTTGCATTTTCTCGCGGTTGATCGTTTGCTTGTTGTGCAAGAAAAACACTTATTTTTAGTCAACATTATATTCATTCACAATCAGTGCATAATTCATATTTTTCAAATGCATACACACAATAGGAATTTTCATTCTTAACTTCGGTTTTTTCTAAAGGGGGTTAAGATAGAGGGTTACTCCTTTTAAGAGTACTTCAAATGTAGTTTCTACGCAACTTGTTCATGAGACCAACTAGGCCAAGTGTTGTAATCATGATCTGATACCAATTTGTCACACACCCACTACATCAACTTAGATTTTTTCGTCTTTTTATTCGAGGAACAGAATCCTCGAGACTTCTATGGGGCCTAGTGCAGACCCTCTCTTTCCTTATCCTCCTCCAAATGACCACAAGTTTGCCTTGGCGCAAGCGCCTTTCGCAACTCGTGAGTCAGGAATCAAGACTCTCGACTCCCCTTTCTCCAAACACCGATACCCGAGATGCTATACAGGTATGGCTCCCTCCTCACTAGCGCTTGCTACATGTAACCATAGGCTAGACCAAACACTAGCACCACTCGCAACCTCGCCAGTTGAGGTGTTGAGCTCTCGTGCTCCTCCTTCGTGAATCCCCGAGATGCGAGAGGTCAATGTTGCATAGACTCTGCCAAAACGATGTGCACACGCCACTTGTCAACCCCACTATACTCTGCTCACGAGCTGTGTCGTCACCGCCCATCGCACGAGACCTCGTCTCTCAGGATTTTGCAGCCTTAGCGATCAAGTTGAAACTTCTTCATCCTCCGAAACCCCGAGCCACGATAAGTCAACAGTGGGTTGACTCTTTCCCAGTGTGACACGTGTCTACCATCGGTCACCCACTTCCTAGGCTAAATACTAGCGCTACTCACATCTCGCGACTTCGTGAGTTGGAGTGTTGAGCCCTCATGCTCCTCCTTCGTGAGTTTCCGAGATACGATAAGTCAACAATGGGTTGACTCCTTCCCAGGTGACATGTGTCCATCACCTGTCACTCGTTCCCACCTTTCTCTGGGTGCTTGTTGTTATGCCACCTGTCAACCACGCGGTCCCCACTTACAGATGGGTCACGTGTTTGCACGAGCCCTCAGCGCTCGGCACTTTGCGACTTCTACAATCGAAAAGAAACTCCCTCAAGTTCCGAACTCCCGATAGGCGATAACCACGAAATTTATGATCCAACGGTTCTCCCATGCCTTGGATCCAATGGTCATGATCACGTCACGATATCGTGAATCGTGAGTTCATGCAGCCCTACCCTTGACCACTCCAAGTCGCGAGTCAGCGAAATGCTATTCTCCTGCCTATACAAAGGCTAAGATCGATAGTCAATAGGGCTCCATCAGATCCTTGGATCTACTGTCCGGGATCCCATCGCTACATGCGAAGGATGAAAGGGTTGAGGTGTTAACGCCTATGCTCCTTCTCTAGATCCATCGGTCTCGATAGATCTAGGGTATTCCTGAAAGTATTACAACCGTTCGTTTACCAAATGATAGGGTATTCTCTCTTTCTATAATTGGGATCGCTATCCCTTCTGAGCTTGAATCACGAAGTTCAACTTCTCCTTCCCGGAACATTATGAGAGTTAAGAAAACAAGACGATTCTCAGTGGAGAGAATTCATGCCCCAACCTTAATCCTTTGTACAGAAACTGATTATGGCATGTAAGCATACACAGGCATCCCTTATTTCCAGTCTAACACACCAGGCAATCATTCTACATAGAAATTATTATGGGCATATAAACATAAGCATGTATTCATGATATTCAGTTCAAAATACAAGGTATAAAACACTTATCAGATCTACCAGGCATGATGCAACTGCTGAGAGGGGTGTTTGTTTCCACCCAACCGTAGGCTCAGTGACTCCAAACAGATTTACCACTAGCCACCCCTGAGCTAGACCACGATGCTTTGAGGTTCAGTCTCCTACTTCCAGCTCAATGGAAATCAAGGACGAAGGTTACTCTCCTTCTCCTAATGCAGGAAAATAATCCAGGAAGAAGGTTACTCTCCTTCTCCTGGTATTCATAACTCCCTACGTTTCCAGGGTTTCTCTAGTCTCTTTCGCGATCCCCATCGCGCGCACTGCTCTCTCTCTTACCACATTTCCTGTCTTGCCAATTTCTGTCTGCAAGGTTGTGTGTGGCATGAATTTTGTCATCTATGGTCAGGTTTGAGGGTTGTTACGGATGGGTGGTTCACCCCCATCCCCTCATTAACTCTTGAGGAACCTCCCCACCTACCAATCTGACGAGAAATCCATTCTAGGATCAGAGAGTTTCTTTTGTTTGTGAGCAAGTATAAACCAGTACAGTACTGGCTCAGTGGAAGTTAACGCAACCATTCCAGGTCCCTTCCACTACCTCTCATTAGCCATCGTGGTCTCTTTTAGCACATCCCCCTCTTAGCATTCATGCAACACATATTCATTACATAATTTGCATTCATTGACCTTTTATGCAAAGGTCTGTCAAATCAAACATTCACATCTTTTAGTTTTCCATAGTTCTTGGCCAACATAGTTATTTTTACAGACTGGGGGAAACAGGGTGTTACAGTCTAACTAGTTTCATTTTACACTTATCAACAGTCTAAGGGGCTACATAACTCAAATTAGAACCAGGGTCAATTAAAATAGAAACCAAATGGTTGGAAATCATACCTTCCATCTCCACCAATGAAGCTTGGTGGTCGACTTGTTTATTATCCATGGATACATAAATCTATGGAATGCTCCTAGCCACGTCATTGATTGTAGTAGATTCTTGGATGTTGTAGACTCTCCTACTATTTTGATGTATGTGTGGAAAATCCCTCAGTAGATGTTCTTCTCCACAACCCCAACATTTCAAGGGTTCCTTCTTTGGGTTATCAGTCTTTCCTGGGGTTTCTCCAAAAGGATTATTTCCACTCTGGGAGGGGAAATTTTGTTGATATACACTTTTAGTAGGAAGGCTTATCCTAAATTCATTACTATAGTTCTTAAATATTGAGGGCCTGAACCCATTCTTATTGATTCCCGAACTACTCTTCTTCTTCCAGTCCTCGCGAGGTTTTGTCTGACTCCCGAGTTGTTCATAACAATACCTTACCTTCCAGATAGTGTCTTCTAAGGTCGTTGGCTCGTCAAACTCAATCCTATTCCGGTAGGTCTGAGGTAACCCACTAATAAATCGTTTCACTTTTACCTTTTCATCCTTTATGTAGGGTACATACCTCAGCAGCTCAAGGAATTTATTGACATATTCCTCTATGATGAGTTGTCCCAGCTTGATTTCATAGAAATCCTTATTCTTCCCATTAAAGTATCTCTCTTATAGATACTTATTCTTGAAGTGTTTCTCAAATTGTTTCCATGATAATCCCTCTTCATGGATTCCTTTCACATTCTTAAGGTCCTCCCACCAAATGGAATCCTTTCCATTCAGGTTGAAGATGGTTATTCGAGCCTTCAAGTTTTCAGAGTAATCATGGACTCTAAAGTACTTCTTTAAACCAAGCAGCCAAGCTTCTACCTCTTCCCCTTTCTCAATATCTCCATTGAAAGAGAGTGGTTTGTCTTTCTTGAACTCTTCAGGGCCATGACTTTTGGAATGTTTTTTCTTCTTTCCTTTCCTTTGAGAATGTGAGCTAGTTTTGTCGCTAGAGGATCCCTCAAAGTCACCAGTTTCCTCTCTAGAGGACTCCCTTGGTGAGTGTCCCGTGCTTCCAGGTTGAACCTTCCTCGAGGTACTCCTCCTAGTGTGGCCACTTATGGGACCACGTTTTCGTCTCTCGGGTGGACTTTGACTTCTCTTCATATGTCATTAGTCCACATGACTAGTTGTGGGTCCATGCTGCAATTGCCTCTGTATGTCGGATAAGATTTGCAACAAGACTGCATTAATTTCCGGTTTTTTTCTTTCTCTTTTATCAATATCTCATTGTTGGCCTTGACCCTCTGTAGTTCATCCATAAGGCTCCTTACAGTTTCATCCAAGTCTGAAGGGATCTCCACCGCCCTCCTCTCATCAGATTCTTCGCCTCTATTGTGGGAGCCATCCCCCACTTTATGGCGTGTCAGCATCCTTTATACTTGTATTTTTACCATGATTTACTGATTGTTTGAGTGCTGACAAAACACTAACTATTAGCCAATAGTATATTAGTTTACGAACAACACACATTTTATATTTCTTAAATACACACACAGAGAAGAAGGTTTCATTCTTTTCTTCAGTAAAATTTTAACCATACCTTTTAGGAAAGAGGTAAGATAGGGCATCACCCTTAAAGTCCTTTTAATATGGTTTTTACACAACTTGTCCATGAGCCCAAGTAGGTCAAGTTTTGTAACCATGCTCTGATACCAATTTGTATAACACCCTACTCTATAATACTCTTTTAAGGGGTGGGGCATCATAAATTTGTTTTTCCTTAATTAACTCATCTCAAATCATTTCTCCGAGATGATTTATTCTCCTCTACCTGCCCATAACTTTCTAACGAATCCTACCGGGTACTAAACCGACCCTTGGTTTAGTATCTTACGGCTTCCCGAATTTCTTCAAAAATTCATTGGTTAAGGGCCACGTGGCTTCATCTCGTTATTAGCATTTCTTAGTCCCTACCTCCCGTAGGGAAGGTCCATCCATCAACCAATCTAACGATGGGCTTAACCCTCGTCTGACACGCAGGCTAGCGGGGGATTCAAATTTCGGCACTGAACGTCTCCTTGCTATCTATGCACGAAACCTACCGATGTCCCGGAAGATTTCCACGTGGTTCCGACCTTCTGACCTTTTTGGGTCTCTCTACAATGTTACATCCCAAATCCTCTGAAGTCTCGGTCACTTCACCAACCACATTGGATAGGTAGACATGTACCAGGAACTAACACATAGGAGGGGTTAAGATGACATGTGTTACGTCCAATGGGCCTATAGGGTCTGTGATACACATGAATCCAGGTAACACGTGGCACGTCAAGATGGGGTCCACATCACCCTGGGTAGCGTCACTGCACCATGTCACCCCAGACTAACAGGCTTCTAACATTCATCAGATCTCATTGTCGAGATCCAGCCATGTAGATTTATAGATCTACGGCTTTGTTACCTCTGGGATTCAACATTCGGGAGTGTTTCGATGCAAACTCCTCTTATCTCCCTAAGTGCCCAATCTATGAACTAAAGGGACTAATTCCACGCGTCCACGGTATATTGACAGCTCGGAAAGGACCCAAAGGATCCCTCGATCTGCGGTTCTGGTCCTTCACGGCTATAGCCTTTGGGGTTTTGGATCCCGTTTTAGTTGGTATGATAGGTTCACCTAACCACCTGGGGAACCGCCTAACGCCGGTCAACCTTACGGGTAACTGAGTATCCCGGTTACCTTCGACCAGTACGAGGCTCGTAAGGTCGGTCATACTCTGAAGTCCCAAACTTATGGAGCTCCAAATCCAAGAGGACTTAGCTTCCTTAGGCTTAGCCTAAGGTCCCTAAGTATTGATCATATGGGTCCTCTCGAATGGATCTCGCCCGCTCGTCTTCCAAACAAAGAGATTTCCCCTTTCAAGGGTTGAACTTCACTATCCTTCATGAGATTTATCATGAAATGGTTAAGGACTTGGGCCTGGAATCCCGATCGCATGACAAAGAGTCTAATAAAGGTATCCTATTTGGACGGATAGGTTCATATTGACACGATATCTCCTGTCTCGGTCATCTTACAAGCTTATGTCCCAAGAATCCTCAGGGGCTAAGCTGGGCATACAGACTATCAATCATAAGCATAAGTTCACAAAGAGATGAAGGAATACACATATCATAATCATTCCACCAAAAAATCATTTATATACACACATATATACATAAACCCATGCATTCATCCATTATTTCAGTTCAATACATAAAGTAGGAAAATACTTATCATAACCAGATAACATGAAGCGACTGTTGAAAGGGGTGCCCGTTTCCTCCCAACCATAGGCTCAGTCACTCCAAACGGATTTACCACTATGCACCCCCAAGCTAGACCAAGATGCTCTAAGATATAATCCTTTCTTCCAGCTCAGCGACAGTAGGGACAGAGATTACTCTCCTCCTCCCACGGGATCTTGGCAACTATTTACACAATACCAAGCAATAAGGACCGCTTGAGTACTTCCTCAGTCACTTAGTAGCCGCGTTTATCAGGTTGTATCACGACCCTTCTAGCCATTTCCTACGACCAGAACATGCTCATTTCTCACTTCCTCCTTGAACCCGAGAGCTTAATCTCTCGTCTCTACACTCTTCGCAGGTCTTCCTCTACCCACCACACCTTCCTTTATTTCCTTTCTCAGCAAGATTGTGTGTGGCTCGAATTCCCAGCCCGTGGTCAGGTATGAAAACCTTACATATGGGTGCTCTACCCCATCCCCTCATTAACTCTTGAGGAGGTCTTCCCACCTACCATCCTGACTGTAATTCATTCTTGGCTCAGAGGTCTGTTCTAGTCCTGAGGAATTAAATCCAGTAAGGTAGTGGTTTGGTGGATATTAATGCAACCATTCCTGGTCCCCTTCACCATCTCTTTCCTAGCATTTGTGGTCTCTCTTAGTACACGCCCCTTCCAGCAGTCATGCAACACTTATCCATTTTCTAGTAAATAACATAATTTATATTCATTCACCTTTTACGCAAAGGTCGATCAAATCAAACATTCACACATATTGAGTTTGCCATAGTCTCTTGGCCAATATAGTTATATTTACAAACTGGGGGAAACAAGGTGTTACACAATGGCAGTGCAACTCCTGGTTGTGTCACTGAATTGCATGCACACAACTTCAACGTTGTTTAAAATATTATTTTGAATGGGGTTTGAATAATATTGACACCTGTATTCTTACGTTATGGACGTTATGCTTCCCATAAAAAGGTGATCACTCATGCCCTTGTGTTGGATTTGCAGGGAATTTATTTTGGAGGCTTGGTCCACCTTGTCTGGTCACCTGAGAAATATGGCAGGGATGGGATGGAGTGCAAGAATGGATGATTGAGATTTTGAATTGTCAATACATTATGATTCTTATCTTTCCACCTTTGGAAATACCTATGTAATTTGAAATCAATTGCAAAATGATCGGAAATTGTTCCTGTTATACGTATCTAGGAATAGGAAAAAATCTAGGAACAGATTGCCTCATATGATATACCCATTGCTGAAATATTTCATTACTCTTATGTTGAAGTCCCCATCTTGTTAAAGCTAGTATCCTCTTGTGAATGTAAATTCCTCGACACCTAGTTGCTAGAAACATATTTGCAGGGAAAAAAAATCTAGGAACAGATTGACTCATATGTTATACCCATTGATGAAATATTCAATGCTCTTTCATTGAAGTCCCCATATTGTTAAAGCCAGTGTCCACATGCGGATGTCATTTTCATTATGGAAACTAGAAACCAATCCAAAATTGGAAATATGGAGGATCAACCTAGGTCGCTAGGATGATTTTTGGATCTGTTTATTTATGTGGTTTGGGCTCAGGTTTGGTTCCTTTAAACACTAACGTCCCTATCGAGTGCATTGATATTGAAGTTACCCAAAATAATGAGGGGTTTGGGTGGTCATAGATTGTGATTATGGATATTTGACAATCGATGAAAATATTAATCCGTAGATCCATTTTGGTCGATTAATATTTAATATTGTATTCTCAAGTTTGYCAGTTTTCTATGATCTACAAMCATGAACCTAATTGACCCAATTCGCCACAAACCTAACTRACCCATTTCGGGGTGATGAAACACTTGSATTTATACTAATGATTTGAGACRTGGATTGATAATGATCAGAAACATATCTAGACACAAAAACAATCATTGAGTTGCAATTGCACCCCTAACTAACATAATTTAAMAAAATTAGACATGTGCATGGTTGCATAAGGGCTCATAGGCCTCAAGGGTTGCAACATGGCTTTGATACCATATGTAACACCCCAAAATAACTTGACCCAATTTAAAACCCAAGATCAACATTTTTTTTATAAGGACCAATAGATTCTCAATTCTTAATATACATATAATGATACAAAAATTAATGCACAAAAAAAAGTTATCGTTCACCAGAAGCCTTCGATTTTTCTCTTAGAGAATATCTCAAGAATCACTCCATTGATTCTATGTCGAACCCTTGTTACTCCTCGCCAATCTTGCACTCACTGGTACCTCCCAACCAACACTAGGGGTACTCTTCTTCCCCCTTATCCCCTCGATCCGTAAAAGGGCCACGCACACAAAACCAAAAATACTCTAGCCCCAAGATTGCCTCACAAGGTAGAGACACCACTCTATCTCAAGATTAGTATCCCAACTCTCACAAGTAAAACCAGTGAAACATAATTCGGCAGCATAACGTTTCCAATAACCTGTGTCCTCCCTTTCCCATCTTGACCATTTGATTTATACGAATTTCCTTAATGACACATCCCCACTTGCACAATTAATTCACTTTTTCATTAAATGAATTAAAATTATTTCCCCCTTACACTTATCACCCTCGCCCCAAGTTGCACAAGAATTTCCATATTTTATTTTAATTAATAGTCAATTTCCCTCACGTTTCCCAAATGCGCTCCTTAAATCACTCCTACTTGTCTCTTTATTCCCCACATTCTCATTTAATGATTGATGCCTTACTAAATATGAGTTGATTTAAAATAGGAATCTTCTTCTAGTTAGACTAGTGTTAACTAGACTCTAGATACCTTTCTATGCGTACACATTCTTTCATGTTTATTTCTTTCTTATTTTAAAAACCCCCTTTTAAAATTTTCTTGCACCCATGTGCCTTATATCAAATCTTTAAATATAATTCACCTTTTCTTAATTATTTAACTTGATTTACTTCATTCCCCCTTTTAATTTAATTCATAATTTAGTGTTAGTGTTCTTACAAAAACTTAGATTTAGGCTTAATTTCTCCCCCCCCTTTTGAATAGGTTTAGAATTTCACTTAGGATTTACAATTAATAATTTGAATCCTTAATTAATTAATTAAATCTGGTGAAGCTTAAAGATTTTACAAGGTTTAATTATTCGCTCAAGGTTTTCTAGGCCACCTAGATTCATTGACTCAAGTGTTACTTATGTGACGTTCCTTTCAAGACGCAACTACGTGCTCCAAGGGTACCACACGCCTTTTGACTGGTTTTGGTAGTTTTCCAACCCTTGGAGTCAGCACTCTATTTGGGCAACCTTGTGAGAGACTAAGGGCTTCTAAGGAATCAGGACCCCGCCTTATTGCGCACCCCTTAGAATCTTTGTGAGCGATTTTCTCAGTTTTCCCTCACAACATTGTGGACCTCTCGAACTAGGTAATCGTTAACCTGCAATTCAAGCCATGGTGGGAGTGCTAGTAGGTTGTGACAAGAACTCTTCCACACCTCTCCCTCAATGTCTATTTTTTTTTTTTTGCATGGCCCCTTTACTCCTTATGTGAGTCATATTAGCAATAATCCATTAGCATGCATTCATTAACAAAGCACTATCACTGACCATATACAAAATCATACTATACTCAATCATATGTCACATATGCATAAATGAAATACTCAAACCAATACAATCCAATCCCTGACTCAATCTAGAGTACAAGGAGGTCCATGGATGCCATTGGAATCCATAGTCTGTCAAGTGTCCTACACACTCATGGAAAACTCGTTAATAGCATCTGTCAATACATATATCTCAAAATAACATTAAACATCAACATCATCATAAAAATCCATAAGCGAAATATATAACCATGTACTATGACTGGATCACTTGCATGCAAGTGTCCTCAAAGAATAATTCAATAACATGCGCTCGCAAGAGAGGGATGTTTCATCTTTCAACAAAATCCTTCTTGTATATCTCATCTACTTGAGGTTGTCCATCGTTGGCAACTATCTTCCCCAACAACTCCAATCTTTTTCTACACATGCATGCATTATCAAAGTCACAATTATATGAGTTGTCATGTTAAATTAAAATGCATGTTTCACTGCATTTAATTTCAGTAGAACAATTCCATATTTGTCTCAGCATATTCATATGCACTTTACAACAATATTCCTCACTATTTTTATCAGTGCAACCAAAATAAAATTTTCAGCTATCGCTAAAATCATGCAACCATCAACATTCTCATGTCCAAACAATTACATACATTAACATAACAATTTATCATCCCAGAGAAACATAACACTCAACAAGAAATGAGTTAAGGGAGTCTTCCCTTTTTCTAACTCATTATACACAGTCTTGAACTTTTCAATTCATCTGAGTTATTTCCAAGGCCTCATTGTCTTTACTTAACATGGCTCAACCAAGCCTATTCATTTAAACATACTTATTTATTTATTTTCCTTTTGTCTCACAGTTGTTCCTTTTTTAGGTTTATAACTTTGTTAAGCAAATCAAAGTTTTCAGAGCAAGGTAAGTAATTCTCCTTTCCTCCTCCTTTGCTTAAGCAATCTGTCCCTCTTGGTATTTTTCTACTCCGTTCCCTCAGTAGTTTCAGTCAGGTTTCATCTTCACTTCCTTGGATAATTCAACATTCCATAGCAACAAGATTTTTCCCACAAATTGAGAACTAGTGCATTATGCACATTCACCAAAGAGAACATTAGGTTGGTCAACATTCATTTACATATATTTTACTCATGCATGATATTTTAAAATGTAATCTAGGATTCTTGTACAAATAGACTTTGTAGTCTATTGTCTAATTTTTCTAGCAGTCAATAAGGTTACGGCTCTATTCTCTTTTCAGAGTCTTTACACAGTTCCTCCACTGGGAACTTCTTCAACAAGCAACCCTCTTGTTGCATACCCAATACCATCTAAAATGACCTCAACCTTGAGTCCACCTTAGCTTCATCATTTCATATATTCACCTAATATTCCATTGGGAATATAAACATGCATTCTTATGATGCATTTTGAATACACATTCAAACATGCACATTATTCTATTGTTATTTCATACACTATGCACTTAACCACATGCATCAACATATTGTGTGGCTCCTCCCCTTGCACACTTCATAGTTCCATTTTTGTATCTATTGAAAATTAATTAGTTCATGATTATTCACAATCATTTACATGCAGTCTTTAAAAGCATAATCATGTCGCCTTTTATCATGACAACAGAGCATCCCTACTCATTTAATTTTGATATCAATTTAGACTATCCTTTCCTGAGGAAATGGAACACATCCCCCTCAAGTTGTTATTCAAAACAAAACAATCATGATTCTTCAAAATATGTACAGCCATGCATCCATGGTATTTATTCAATCCTGGCAAGTGCAGTTCTTGCCTTACATTTCACTTATTCAGGAAATCATATCATTCCCTTAGTATACATATACGCATACATCATATATGTGCATCACTTGCATAGTTCTATATCACCATGTTCATTATTTTACTTTCTCATCACTCTTTTCTAATGAGAACTTACAGTCATAAGCATGACTAGTCTCAGATACATATTCAATTTCTTCCTTTATACTAGGAAACCTTATAACACATTCAATCCATGCCCTCAAGCATATACATGCATACATGGATATTTAGCATGCAAGTTCACTACTTGCACCTTTTCTATGTCATCCACACACATAGACATTTCAACTTCCATATCATTCCTCCTTGGGATTTTACAACCATTCATAAAAAAAGTCCCATAGGGATACTCATAATTATGCTATCCTCTTTTAGGGAAACAACCAACAAGAAACACTCTTTCCCAATTGTTATAAACGCAATCCGCCAATCAGAATTTTAAATGGGTAATTACAACATTATCGAAGGTAGTAATATGCCCAAATCCAATTGCCACTTGAGCATATTAAGCCATACCATGTGGCCACCATCCATCTCTGGATGTCAATATAGCCCATTGGTCATCTAGAAATTCTCCAGTACTTCCTTTATTAGACTTTATATATATATAATCATTACAACCTTATCTTCATAGGAAATAATAATAGCATCATCAACATTTCATTCATGTTGTTAATTCTCCTTCTGACATCAGGTCATTATTCACCAAATTGGTTCATCATCAAACCACACCTTACAACCAACTGTAGGTTCTAAAATGTTTATTTCCATGTTGTATACATGCTCCATCATGGACATATGAATTACAACATATCTTGTGTACGAAGCATCTTACCCATGCCTACAATTCAAATGTATTCTAGTTGTCTGCCTCTTGCGTTCATGTGCATAGACATACCTCTAGGTTAATAGGAATAATATTTTTCTTAATGCAACCATGAGATCATAAACTTTCTCATATGCCCATATTTCTTTACCTCTTTTATGAGCATAGGAAACAATCCAAAGTATTACTTCTTTACTCTTACCTGGATGGATTATTCCAGCAACAAGATTTATTCATTACAGGTCAAGTAAACTAAACTTATCAGTTCCCATCAATCCACTAAACATGAGGACGTCTTTCACATACTTGGTTTAGTCCTTTATTCAAGCAGTAAATGACATTGCTGAGGTTTCAGTAAGTCCATACTAAATTCCTTAACCATAAGAGGTTGTCCATAAGGGTCTTAGCCCACATATAAATAATCATTATATTTATCAGGTCTCCTTCAACCCATATCTTCAAGTAATATTACAAACAATAGTTCATTCATTCGTTGAAATTAAGCATCCCCTAATAGGATTCTTCCATTTCACATTTGGGTCTTCTCATTAATGTTTATTAGCATATTCTCACTACTATAGTATTGATCATGATTTCAACAGATCAACAACATAGTCCTTTTGTTGTAATCATCATGATAATATTTCCATTATAAAGACAAAAATGTTCCAGTCTGCAATCCTTCTCCTCAAGGATTTAATGCGGATAATAAGTAAACTTTTAACACAGAAAAATTATTTTAAACATGATCATCTTTGCCTTATTATACCAATCCTTTGACTGATATTTGGCAGATCCAAGCCTAGTGGTGTATCCTGATCTGATGTCACTTTGAAACACACCCAACCCCTTAAGTACCTTTTAAGGGATGGGGTATTAAAAATTTATCTTCTTCTTATACATCTCGAGGCATGTTCTTGAGGGAACTAACGTCTCCTTCT
>ML794109.1:200964-237731 GCA_009831015.1 Picea engelmannii | reverse complement strand
AAATATATATATATATATATATATATATATATATATATATATATATATATATATAATAGAAAAACAAAACTAAGTTTTTTTTTGTTATATACAGTAACAATAATACAGGGTATTTACATTGGCAATATAGTTATTTTAACCATCAATGTGAGTGTATGTATTGTCTTTAGCTTTAACCATTACACATTTAAACCAAACTTAAATCTGGGATTAATTAAAGGCTACCCCATGATTGTTTAATTAGCAAAAACTGAAATTCAGAGAAGAAAAAAAAACAGAGTTCAAACTCGTAAGGGTGTTGTATGGTTGTGTTACTCCATGTTCTTGGCCTCCTTTAGCCACATTCCTAGCATTGGTTGGTCATCCTCCATAGTGATCGGTTTCTCTTTAGATCCCTCCAGGGTAGCGACTTCTTCCTGTTGTCGCTTCAGCATGCCCCAGTTTCCATCTTGTCGTTCTTTGAACCGAAGACCAAATTAAGTCTTGCATAACAGCTCAAGTTTGGCCTTGAAGACACGAATAACATGTGGGGTGGCTCTATTTTCTTCTTGCTACTATGTCATCGCCTGAGCCACCATCGCCTTCGTTAACTAGTAAGTTTCCACTAGGCTAAAGTATTTGGTGTCCCGAGTACGAGATTGGCCTAGGTCTGGGCCCAATTCTTCACTTCATCCATGATTTCCTCCTCCAAGGTTTCCATGTGCTTCTTGCTCAATGTCTCTTTCAATATAATTGTTGCCCTCTTCTTTAACTCTAAACAGAGGCCATGGAACCAGATTCCCACCTCCCCAATAGCTCAAGCCACCGGGCCTACCGGTGTTGGTGGCTCCCTCTCTCCTTTCATCTTCTTGACCCTCCTCCGATCACCTTTCAATTCTCACCCCTTCATCTTGTTATCGCTCCAAACAGAACCCACCTCCTAATGCTTCAACCTAAGCTCAATCTATGACCCCCACATAAACTAAGACCAACTGCGACTGTTAGCACCCAGGTAGAAACTCATTTGATTACTTTCGATTTCCACTGCAGAATTCAAACCCGGACAAAAAAGTTTAAGCGGTCCAAGGTGGCAAAACCCCCTTGAACTAGACTTCGTCGTGCTCCACTCGGTTGTCGCCACTTGTAGGTTTCCTCACTTTATTTAGCTCGGAGATGCAACCTTGAGTCTTGGTTCTCCTTGTTCAATCTTCTTGGCCTCTTCCATTTACCCGATGCTTCAACGTCATCCATGTTTCTTGTCCTCCCCACCTCATTCTACCATGAGTAACTAACTTCGTCCTTCTCCCTCCAGCTTGTACCACTTCGCGTCTTCTCATCACCCACTCTGCACTATCATGGACTCCTTAAGCATCCTCGTGTATGAACTCTTCATCATTCCCACCTCACACTAGCTCGGTCGTAACTCCCTTACCCATTGTTGCATCGAACTAAATTAATTGTTGTCCTTTACACTATTTGCGTTGGTCAATGTCCAAGTGTGTGTTGGACACTATTTTTATGTCTAGGAGTTGGCAGCTCCATAAACATAAATATTTAATAAAGGCGTTGTCTAATTGTTCTAGGTTTTGGCTTCTTTCGTCAAAATCCGACGACTTAAATCTGCATGAAATCACAACTTTTTGTTGTTTAAATTGTATTTTTTATTGTAGAAATAGATTCAACCTACTGAAAAACCCCCGAGACACCCAAATTATACAGAAATAACCACTCAGATCTACAGATTCAACAATTATTCGCCGGATTTTAGGAAGCCTAGGGTTTGTAACACTTAAAAGTACTACTAACATAAAACACCCTCCTAAGCAGCCCTCAAAGTGAGTATACACCAACCCACTCTCACACAACATGTAATACTACTTAACAAAGTAAATGGTGTTGTCTAATTGTTCTAAGTTGTTCTTTAAAATCCATTTTTGAATGCAAAAATAGATTCAATATGTTATAGGGGAACTAACAATTTCTAACTGAATTTCGAACAAATATTACCAAAAAAAATCCAAAACCTAGCAAAAGTAAATATACCCCACCTTACACAACATTCACTGCGACCTAGCAAAGTAAATATTGTTTTCCTAAAAATATAACTCTACACTCGAGGTATCAAGTTGTAGCGATGCAATTCATTAACGAGGAAGGGACAAAGGTGTCTAAGTCACACCGCTATCTTAGTCACGTGCAAACCAGCATTGTATTGTTGGAGTTGTGACCGCCCATTACTTCCATAAGAAAAAAAAATTAAAAAATCCCCTGGCTGGTCAAGAGTCCAAGGGCGGTCGGTCTCATGGGGCCGTGACCTGGAGGCAATCTAGGTCGCCCATGGCCCAGCAAAAGCACATTCGCAGAAGATCCGATGACGGCATCGGCTCGTGGCCTTATAAAAGTTCTACTCTTCCGGCCTCACTTATTCCAGGCCCAGACTGGCGTCACAACGGGGACAATTCCACAGCTGACGTCGCCGTTCGAGATGCTCAGCGGTTAATGCGAGCGAGATCTTCGGAAGTCACAAGTCGCCCGTACGCTTGCTTTTAGAAGTTGAACGACTTGCAAGTTTACAACTTCAATGATGGATATACAATAAATTACATATATATATATACTCACAAAAATTACAGGAGAAAAATGATGAATAGTTATGGGAAAAATTTGGGATTAACTTGGAAATTGGGATTAACTGTGTTGAAATTTGATGTTCATGAAACATTTTACTCATTAAACACAGTTTATTGTTTGAACTAGTTGTCAAGAAAAACGTGTAAGGTTGATTGATATATAATGTTCAAATGTCAAAATGTTTTTAAATTCCAACCCTGGGCCCGGGCAAGCTGCACGCAAACAACTAGAATAGGTGATAAGGTTGACTTGCGATAGAGAGACGGGCATTATTTGGTGGCTGGAAGATGGCCTGGAGATATATATAGATATATATTTATAAAATATTCCTGGCGAGTTCAATGCAGCTGGACAATTGCTTTGATGTGTTGATTGTCGGCAAGTTATTTATTCTTTTGATTGTGTCTGCAGACTTGTAGTTACCCGGGTGAAAGTTGACTTGAGACATGGCACTATTTCTCCCCACGACGTGTGACAGAAGGAAAGAAATAGACACGAAAGTGCGAAGGCCGCCGGCAAGAACATTCAATGGAAAAAGTCTTTTGATTTGGAAGAAATGGTATTTGAATTCGGTGTTTATGGTCTCATGGGTGGTGCTAGTTTGGTCCATTAAACACTTTGGAACCCTGAAATCTCAGGTCTCCTTAGGTTTCTTCTTCTCCTTCTTTCTTCTTGTTCTTCATCTTGTGCAGGCCCTGGTTGACCTTGATATCTGTTTCAATGGAAATCTTTGAGATAGAAGAAGTGAATGAGAGGGTTACGATGGCACCTCCTACGGTAACAGCAGTAGCAGTTAAGAAGGGAAGTAATAGCACGTTTGCTGTCAAGTGGGCGCTGGACCAATTTATGTCTCCAGGCCAAACTCTGATTCTCTTACATGTCAGGCCGCGCCTTCTCACCATTCCAACGCCAAGTATGAATCCTCACTTATGCTTTACTGTACTTTACATGTTTGGTTGGTATGTCTGCTAAGCACAGTTCATTTTTTTGGGTTAGCTTGTTCATTCGGAACCAATGTTCTGAGTAAGCATCTCAGCTATTCTGACGATATGTTATGACCCACAATTGGTTTTTCTCATTTTTCTGACGATATGTTATGACCCACAATTGGTTTTTCTCATTTTATGGAATAAGTTTTCTGTGCATGTTTATGTTTGTATGTTTGGAATGATTAACAAATTTAATTGAAATTACAAATTTACTTCACTATTAACTTTTTATCATTTTACAGTATTAGATTTACATGTGTGCCATTTTTACTTATAGTAGTCTCATAATTACAATCAATCATTTCATAATCTTCAATCGTTTCATCTCACCAGCAGTAAACCTTCAGCAACAAGATAGCGGCTATGCTAGTAGTACTTCATTTATTTATAGGTTCTATATCTTAAATATTGCCCAAATTTTTACTTCCATCATGTAGCTTGCCTCGTCAATTCTGGCTTTCATTCCTTGAAATACAACTTTAAATCCCAATCTGAATATTTAGGACTGCAAATAACCTTCATAGATTTCTTATATTCTGTACATAAGGGAATCGATATACAAAGTTCTTACGAATACTACTTCATTCATAACTTGACAAACCAATATAATTGATCCAAGTATTTTTTCAAAAACAGCCATCGAATAGGAAATTTTGATTGCCTATTTTTGTTACAAGCCTGCCAATTTCATAAAATTAGATTCTTTTGGCAGAGTTTTCTATCAAATTTATTGAAAACTTTGCTCAAGTTCACGTTGGTTGCTAAATTTGCAAGAACATACGTAGTTAGATTATATGTTCTCTAAAACATTCATATATAATACCTATAATTTGGTTTAGATTATATGTTCTCTAAAACATTCATATATAATACCTATAATTTGGTTGTATAGAATAAAGAGTTTTGCCAACTGTACCATTTTTCTATAGCATATTCCATTTGCTACTTAGTTCAGATTATTTCAGAGGAAGCAAATTTGAAGTGTTTGATCTATCTGCCAAACAGCACTGAAAATTATCACTCAGTAACAATGAATCTTGATCTGCAAATAGTGGAAGAGCCGTGCCATCTGCCAATCTTGTTTGAATATTTCATAACCTATTAGTTATGTAATGGGTTTGCATAGAATCAAGGTTCATTTATCAACAAGTTCTCCACATACTTGCTTTAATGGATTATAAGCTTTGTTTACGTGATGAGTTTGCATAGAACTGCAATCTTCTTTATCAGTGGGCTTCATTTTACCCATTATTTTTGAATTTGATATTCCAATTTTCATCCATCCATTATTTATGAATTTGATATTCCAATTTTCATTTCATCCTCTATTTTTGTATGAATTTGATATTCCAATTTTCATTTCATCCTCTATTTTTGAACTTGATAGTACAATTGCCCATTGAACTTTACAAGCTCATCAATTCTTTGAGACCGGGGTTTGTAGAATTGATTGCTTACATGTCTGAAATTTATCCAACTAGTTAAACAAATAAGGTAACTTTTGCGTTTTAGAGCATGAGCTGGGGATTTATATCTGATAGAAATTAGCAAAGTGTTGCCCGTAATGGATCATTTTCTTGCAAATACTTCCAGTTTATCATTATTTAATTTTTCATTTCATTTTTGCAGTGGGAAACCGTGTACCAATTTCACAGGTACAGGAGGATGCAGTTGCTGCTTATATGCACGAAGTGAGCACGCAAACGAATACAATGTTCTCACCATACCTGAAGTTGTGCAATGCGAAAAAGGTCATCCTTACGTTAGTTTTCCAAACTTTTTGTTTGTAGAAATATAGTAATCCAGATTAAGCTGTATTAATAGTACCTAGCAGTTGACCTCTGGAAATATAGGTGAAAAAGGTGCTTACCAAACTTCTGGTTTGTAGAAAGATAATAATCTGCATTAAGCCATATTAATAGTACCTCGCAGTTGACATCTGGAAATACAGGTGAAAACGGTGCTTGCAGTTGCAGAAGAGGATGATGTGGCATCTGCAATTATTCAGAAAATCTCAAGTTATTGCATTGCTAAACTTGTTATAGGATCATCTTCTCGGAATGCCATTACAAGGTAAGAGTGATTAAAAGACATGTGAACATCACTCGGCCCTTTTTTAAGAATGAAGTGGTTTAGCATGTACTGAGTTTGATTTTGAAGTTGAAAATCAACTCTCTTATACCTTTATACCTGGATTACATGCTATCTCAAAAACATATATACTCTTATTCATTTTCTAATCCTACAATTAAATTCATTTACACTATTTTATATAGCATAAGAATAAGAAAAGCTTTCATGCCCCTACATCTGTCTTTAAAAGATATTCCAAATAAATTTTAAAGCTTTTTGGAAGAACTATATTCTTTTTAACCATTAACATCAGTCAATTGTCCAACATAAAAATGTAGGAATAGCTATTATAGTATTGTATAGAGTTATTTGATTTGGCTGGTTAATTGCATAATTACATAAATGTGTAGGAATAACTACTATTATGTTTTGCAAAGGTTTAATGTGTCTATATATGAAAAGCCTTTGTTTCCTCATTCTATATGTTTGGCATTTTATATGCTTGTTTTTTGTTATGTGTTTTTTAGAAATGTCTAATCAATTCTAGCAAGGTTCTAGTTTTCTTTAATATTTCATCATGAGGGTGGGAGTGGAGGGAGATATTAGGGAAAACTTATTACCTCATTATGAGAGTGGGGGTGGAGGGAGATATTATGGAAAACCTAATGAGGTTGAGGAAAATATTCAACCAGTTTTCCGTAATATTCCCCCCACTAGAGAGAATGGGGGGAGTTATTAGGGAAAACTAGGTGGGGGGAGATATTAGGGAACACTCATTACCTCATTATGGGGGTGAGGGTGGGAAGAGATATTAAGAAAAACTTAATGAGGGTGGGGGGATATATTCAATGAGTTTTTCCTAATATCTTCTCTCACCCCTTCCCTCATTAGGTTGGGGATGGGATAATATCTCCCCCAAAAGATATTAGAGAAAACTTAATGAGTGCAGGGTGTGGGGAGATATTAGGGAAAACTGGATTAAAAAAAGGGTGGGCTGGGGGAAAGATATCATGGAAAACTTTCCAGTTTTCATTAATATCTCCTCTCCTTAGTGTGAAGTAGTTTTCTCTAATATCTTTTCCCACCCATAAGTTTTTCCTAATATTCCCCACCTCCACAATTAAAAGAGTTTTCCCTAATAACTCCTAAAAATTTCTGGAATATCTCCTCCTACCCCACCCTACACACCCTACAAGATTAAATGACTATAAAATCTGCATTATCTTTTTCATTGCCTTTGTCACATAAAGAAATAATGGTCTAAATTATATCAAGAATTTACCTCATTCTACATGATCTTTTTCATTGCCTTTGTCACAGACGGAAAGAATTGTCTAAATTATATCAAGAATTTATTGGAAAAAGAAGTCCATTTCATTGCAAACCAAGTGGTAAGCAATTCAATGCAGATCTTCAGTTCATGATTTTACACTAAAAACATGGCAATCAAAGGATCGTGTCATTGTAACGGTGATTCTGAAAAAAATTATGACGTTTAGAACAACAGTTCTGCAGGTATATAAAACCATATCGCTGTTATCTTTATCACTGGAGGGAAAATCTAATAAAAAAATGAGCTTTTTAAGTATATAGTTGTGATTCCCTAAGAAAATAAACTTGCAAAGAAAACTTTTAGATTAGTACACAGAACTTTGCTTATGCTTGAGGTGATTGGTATTCTCCAGTCATATGGCAAATGTAACTTCGGAGTCTGATTGGCTATCACGAAGAGTTTGTGAACTGAATATCAGAAGGATGGATACCAAGTTTAGTGAAGGATTCTTAATTTTTCTTGGTTCCTATATGATGGCCTATGAGGTTCATACTTTGAGGTTTTTTGTGGGTACATTTATGAGCGTTAATGTTCTCCTCGTCTGAATGCATTTACTTAAATGTTGCATCTGGTTAGTTCATATCTGTACTGTCCCTCAACTCTGTTTTTCTCCAGGAGATTCAAGGGCCATGATGTACCGGCAACTGTTGCGAAAAATGCCCCTAATTTTTGTACTGTATATGCAATATCAAAAGGCAAGCTTATTTCGGTCCGCTCAGCTACATCTACAGAATTCAAAAGTGGCAATCCAGAGGATTCGAGTAATCATCCCAGTGGCTTTTCAGATATGAGCGACTCCAGCTATCCGAGGACAGGTCCATCTAGAGCAAATCTTTCTCTAAACTCCAAAAATATGCTCATAGATTATGTTTTTACCTTCAAAAAATATATAGAAAACGAAAACCTGCTGCATTCTATGTTTCTTGCGTTGTTAATCATGATTACTAGGCTCTAACTTCTACTAATCCTTCTGTTGTTGAATCAAAATGAATCTGACTAGCTTTCAAATGAAGAACCATTTTCTGGTTATCTTTTTACAGGCAATTAATTTGAGGCATTTTGTCTGTTGTCGTTGTTGTTATTTTGGAACCTACAGACGGGACAGAGTCAGAATCCGAAGCATCTATTCAGTCTTACTCTCAACCCCAACCTTTTCTGAGAAATGAATCTCTTTCAAATATTAATCAAGTTATGAGAAGTCACAGCCTCTCAAATCCAGTAAGCACAATTACAAATGTTGAGAGTCACAGATCTGGCTCAATTTCAATGATAAGTCAAACTTCAAGCATTCCTGAGGAATATGAAGTTTATGAAAGTGAAAATGGCAGGTCTTCAATGTCAAGATCGGAAGGCTATAGTGGGTACTCCAGTACAATGAGCATAGAGGAAAGAGAATCTCCTAACCACACAGTAGTACCAAGGACTCCACCTCGATCCACGGGATACCTTCCATTCATGGAAATTGATACCTTTTATTCAAGCATAGCTCAACTTAACTTAGAACAACTTAACTTAGAAAATCGAAGTGTAGATGGCCTTACCGGCACTTTACGAGCAGAGCCAGAGATTTTCACAGACAGTTTAAGAGGTGGTCGCGAAAATGTCAGAACTCACAGGGAAAATAGAAAACCAGGAATGGAGATCGGCTCATTGGATTACAAAACTGCATCTACTTCAGTTAATGAACGCGTGTCGCAGAGCCATGTAAGAGATGAATCGCTCGTTTATGTTATTTGTACAAATTTGTTATTTTTTGGGTTTTATCCTAGGAATAATTAAGTGGGCAAATTGTATCCAAAATTTTGCCAAAAATCATAAGTTTATTTATCGATGGAATTTCAAACAATAAACTTTATATTAAGGATTTTGAGTTTATTTGATCGATGGAATTTCAAACATTAAACTGTATATTAAGGATTTTGAACCTGTGCCACATCTACAGAACCCAGCAACAGTTATAGGACTATTAATAACGCAGAGGGCTATCTGACTCAAATTTTTTGACAGGGTCAAGACTTTAGTATATGGTGAGTTTGGTCTGATCTAATCTGATTTCCTATTTGTTTAGGAAAACATTATGGTCGAGGTAGAAAGGTTGAAGCTTGAACTGAAGCATACTCTAGGCATGTTTGCTGTAGCCCGGGAAGAAGCAATAAATGCAAAAATCACAGTGAGTTTATCTGCCTATCTTGCCTTGAAAATTCTAATCGAATTGAATATCGGATATGCAGTTGTGGGTACTAGGTAGTGCACTTGAGGACTAATGTTTGAGATCTAAATGCTGGTGATAGGCCAATGAACTGACTGTCCAAAGGATACAAGAGGTGAGGAAAGTCGAGGAAGCAAAAATTAGAGAAGAGATAGCAAGAACAATCGCTGCACAAGAGAAAGCAAAGAGTCAAACGGCCATGAGACAGGCTGAGACAGCAAGACAACTTGCTGAAAAGGAGGCCCAACAAAGAAGAGATGCAGAAATACGAGCCACAGTAGAATCAGAAGAGAGAAAGAAAGCACAGGAAGCGCTTGCATCTACCTATCAAGGATACAGAAAATACTCAATAGAAGAAATTCAATCTGCCACAGATTTCTTCTCTGATTCAGTCAAGATAGGAGAGGGAGGTTATGGTTCTGTCTACATGGGCAATTTGCAACATACAACAGTGGCCGTCAAGGTTCTTAGAAATGAAGCAACTCAAGGAATACAGCAATTTCAACGGGAGGTATTAAATCCTCCAAACACTACCCTATTCTCCTTTTTAGCTCGCCGCCGCCCTTTACTTGAAAGTTGAGTAGCTTCTTGTGGATTATGTTCATTAACGACAAATTTGAAATGTTGCCTAGGGTTAATGCTCTTAAAATTTTGAACTCAATGATGAATCTGCAGAAGATTTTTAATACTTGGATTTCTGCTTCTTTTGTTTATAAATATTTAGTTGGGTTCTTTTTCTTTTCCTAAATTGTACAGATTGAGGTTCTGAGTCGAATTCGTCACCCTCACATGGTACTTTTGCTTGGAGCGTGTCCTGAGCATGGGTGTCTGGTATATGAATATATGGCAAATGGTAGCCTAGAAGACCGTCTACTCTGCAAAGGCAACAGTGCTCCTCTTCCATGGTTTTCACGCTTCAGAATCATTTGGGAAGTGGCATCTGCATTGCTTTTTCTTCATAGTTCCAAGCCAGAGCCGATTGTTCACCGTGACTTGAAGCCTGCGAATATCTTACTTGACCACAACTTTGTTAGCAAAATTGGTGATGCGGGTCTTGCTAGGCTTGTGCCTGCAAAGACCACGACCATGGTAACCCAGTACAATGAGACCGTTCCTGCAGGCACGTTTTGTTATATTGATCCTGAGTACCAAAGGACTGGTAGCTTGGGCCCCAAGTCTGATTTATATGCTCTGGGAATAATGATTCTGCAATTGCTTACAGCAAAACCACCTATGGCTATAACAGATGCAGTTGAAACAGCCATTGAGAATAACTCATTTCAGCAGATTCTGGACAAAAATGCTGGAGATTGGCCTCCTAATGAGGCCCTGCAATTGGCAATATTGGGATTGAAATGTGCAGAGTTTCGTCGCAGGGACAGGCCAGAATTGGAAAAGGATATTCTGCCAGAACTAGAAAGATTCAAAGCCCTTGCTGATACTCAAACCAGACATATCAGAGAGGAAATTGATGTATTGCCGCCAAATCACTTTTTTTGTCCTATACTCCAGGTTAGTTTTTCTCACCCAGCCTTCATTTAAAGAAAGGATCAGTGACTATGATAATCTAAAGTTGACAGAACACCCATCTCCATTAGAGGATGTACTCAATTAAGTAAACAGAACCTTAGTCTCCTGGACTAGTGCTTATATAACTCATTTAAGCAATACAGTAACCAGCTTGTAGCTCATATGGAATTGGTCCAGTGTAACACTTTTATCATCTTAGGACCAGAAGCTCCCTACCATACCCATGTATGTGCTATAATCGTAGAACCTGCTGTGCTTATATGTGTGCATCCAGGACTTGCAATAATATTCTGCCTGAATGACTCACTTAACACTTGAGCTTGTTTAATTGTCTCGTGCAATTATTGTCATGTAGTGCTGGTAAACCAAATGTTTAAGACAAGTTTTGCAATGCTATCAGTCCAAAACTCTGTATAGCCTCCCTCCCATACTCTTTGAACTCTGCCTTGCAGCCTCTCACAATTCCTCACCCCGACACAGGCTTAAATCAAGTTCTGTCCAGATCAAACTGCTATCGTTCTACAACTTGTTGAGTAATTTTGTCCCACACCTTGTGTCCAAGAGCATACTCCCAAATTGCTGCTTCCATTTTCAGATTACAACTTCCGAGTTTCTAGAGTCCAGTTATATTTATATTTTGCTGCATTAAGGACTTCGCCTAGAGAGACTGTAAAAAAACATGATCTTGCACTAAAGTAAAAGCTGTCTAAGCATAAATAAACCAGATGTAATGTGCATGACTCATAAACATCTGGCTATGAAAAGTATCCGATTTCTAATACTGGAAGTATGTGGACATGTTGCCATTATTCTATGCAGGAAGTGATGGACGATCCTCATGTTGCGGCTGATGGTTTCACATATGAGTATGGTAATATCAAGACTTGGCTTGAGAACAACAATACATCGCCCATGACAAATCTGCCCTTGAACCATAAATACCTCATTCCGAATCATCCACTTCGATCTGCAATCCTAGAGTGGAAAATTAAAACTGGATTCAACAATTCAGGTTTATGAATAGAAGGAATACTGTCAACGATAATAACGAGCACTGTTTTGGGTGAAGGCTTATGCTTTTGATATCGAATCCAATCGTGGTATTGCCCGTTTTACTGAAAAATGGACTTTCCAAGCGCTATATTTTTGAAAAACCAATGTATTATAGGATGTGTTTATGTATTTAATTTTGGATAGATTATTTATATATTTTCCATAAATCTTCTTCAATTAAAAATACACATGTTTTAGAAAGTTCTGAAATTTGAAATATAATCTATATTATTTATGTACTACCTTGAAATTAGGTTGTCCAATAAAAAAACATTTCTATGTTTAATAAAGACAATAACTCATGGATATTAAGGATTTTAAGAATTTAGATTATAACTCATGGATATTAAGGATTTTAAGAATTTAGATCTCCTGTAGCACTTGAAATGTACATTTTGAATTAGGTATAAAATGGGTGTTTCTCATCATGTGAAATTTATTTCAACAGCTTTTAATTCATATTGAGATTTTTTCATCCAGGGCATAAAAGCCTATGGTAGTGTTTAGAATAATAGTGTTATAAAACTCCTTATTTTTGTTTGTGAGATTAAGTGTTGTAGTGGTTATAATAATAGAGTTTTATAAAGTACTTGGGAAATTCAGTGTGAATAATATTAAATTGTTATATATTTTATAATGGTTTTGATTGTTGCATTGAGAGATTAAATACTTTTTTATTGATTATTTTGACAGATATTGTTGTTGGGTTAGGTTAATAATGTATTTTCTTTAAGTTGTTGCATTTTTTGTGATGATGTAGATTTATGAAAATAAGATCAGGTTTGTATTTAATTTTCATAGTAATCACAAAAGCAATAACAACTATTAGTTAAAGGTGCACTTAATAAGTATTTCTTTTAAATCAGTTGTATTAAGTGATTAAGTGATTAAGTGATTAATGTTTAGTTTTTGGACAAAGAGTCATTCTTAATAGAAAATCCATTTTAAGAAGTATTTCTCTCAAATCAGTTGTATTAAGTGATTAAGTGTGTATAATTGTTTTTTTAATTTGGTAATTAAAAATGTTGGGCTAATGTTTAGTGGTTGGACTAGGTTAATGATGGATTCTATTGGGGGTTATATTTAAGTCTCATAGTAATCATGTAAGTCATAGCTGATATTTTCTTGATACAATTAATTAATTACGATTACACTAAAATTAGATTTTATTTACAAGGAAATTTTGGAATCATGAAATAACAATAAAGTATATCATAAGATATCACCCACAAAGACTTTATGTTAGTATGGTACTAGAGACAACTACAAAGAGTCATTCTTAATAGAAAATCCATTTTTTTGTTCGAGTACTTCTCTAATACCACTTGAGGTGAAGTTTACATGTTTTTAGTGCTTTCCAATTGCTCTATAATATGAAGGTATCTCTAAATGGTGTCATGCCTAAGCTTCATTTATAGTTTAGTTCATTTTTTGTTCTTTGTAATGAACATATTTTATTTTTCAAAAAATCTTATCATTATATGTTATTTTTCCAAGTTTATTTAACAATCATGTTTCAGGAATATTTATTTTGAATATTTATTCTTACTTAAACTACTTATCTTTGAAGACAATTGTTGGATTTTCCTTAGATGCTCAAGTCTGGAATATTTATTTTGAATATTTATTCTTACCCAAACTAGTTATCTTTGAAGAAAATTGTTGGATTTTCCTTAGATGCTAAAGTCATTTAACTATAACATTGTCATATGCTCATTATGTAATCTCAATATGTTTTGTGAAATTGATTTGATATTCTTAACTACTAGAGGTCTATAGACTTGCAACTTTATTATTACAAGTGTTTTCAACCTTTGGTTTTGTTATCATGAAATCTGGCACTTGTGCAAAGCCTTCACAAGATGTTAGATTAGTGTAACATATGAAAGTAATTACCATTCTCTCCTAAGCAAGTACTTCCCTCATTTTAGTGAAGGATGGGGATCCAACTCAATGACCACTTCTCTAGCAACCTAAAAGGATCATATAGCAAGTTAAAGCAAGTCTACGACCCCCTATCTTGGTTGTTTCATTATCTAGGTCAATGTTAAGGGCAAGATTAAAATAAGTTAGATCAAGCAAATTGATTGTGCGTATCTAAGGGGTGCTCATAAGACAAACAATGATGTTTATTACACTAAGAAAGTAAATTAAATGCCCCAAAACACTAGCTACTGAAAGAAAAATGAAAGTTGTAAATAAACTTGAATGATAGATACGAGACTTGAGCATGTAACAAGTTTATAATAGCATCAACAAACCAGCTCTAAAATTAGCAATAAGACTACGGAAAATATGCCAAATTCCAATTAAAATACTTATAAACCATAAACCAATGATTGCTTAAAAGAAAGAGCTTTAAACTATGTTAATTAGGTGCAATATGACAAGCCCTAATGGCTGAAAATGTGATTATTGCAGCAACAATGATGTTATATGATGAATCTAAGTTAAGATGCAAGATGTTAGAATAAGAATGATAGTAAATGAATATGCAAATGCAAAGGTCCTAAACTAACACAAAGCATTGAGAGAGAAAGGGGTTTAAAACTAGGGTTTTATCACTTGCAATAAGAAGACTTGTGTCGTTTCAATCCTTGGACATATGGAGTCAATGCAACAACTTCCAATGGAGGCTAAGAGCAAGAGAAGGTTTGAAGATCAAAACCTTATAAGTATACCATCATAATTCTAAGCATAATCTTCTAGGAAAACAAACCCTAAAGTTTATACAATCATAAACCTTAGGTGTCCTACTTCTTCTATGGCGATTAGCAAGAAATCAAGTGGAAACAAGTCAAACTCTAGATTTTATACAATCATAAACCCTAGTTTTTTAACTAACAAGGGAAATTTTAGGGGATGTACATCACAACCTTAAATTTCACCTTGTATGCTTTAACAAGCCTTAAGATGACAAATTAATAAGGGGATGCATAATTGCAACCCTTCTAGAGTTTTCCAACAAAATTATCCAAGGAACCAAGATAGCTTGCAACTTATCCACAATTAGATAGAGCATGCATAAAAATATACCAAGAGTAAGCACTTTAACTTGGAAAGAACACTTACTACACCAAGTCACTATGCATGAGGAAACCCCAGTTTCATGAATCATCCACCAAAACAACAAAAGAATTCACTAGATGGTCCATAAACGAGAGGCTTATAGCCTCACCTTTTCAATAACAAGGAAATGTTTGCTATTCATTATGAGTTTAGCTCTCATCCACTTCTATAAACTCAATTAGTTGAACCAAAGTCGAGTTGATCAAATTATGCAGGTGTCGACTTCCCAGAAGTTGAGTCAGAAATCATATCTAAAATCGAGTCAGATGAAAGGAAAATCGACCAAGTCGATTTGAATGGAAAGCAAGTTGACCACAAGTCTAGTTGGAGGAAATTTTGGTCGACCAAGTGAACCAAATCAACCCAATGAATACCCATCCGATCAGTGGGCAATTCTAATCAACTAGAAACTATGGTGAGTCGAATAAGGAAGAGGAAATTGAGCAAATGACAACCCAGTCGAAATGGGTCGACCAACAATTACAACAAATAGACAAAGGGAGAATTTGGCGACTAATAGTTAGGAAAAACCCTACAAGGTGAATTTTGGCAACCAATAATATCAAAACAACGTTTAGGGAGATTTTGGTAACCAATAGAAAAACAAAAAACATCAGAAGGGAGAGATTAACATTCAGTAGCAGAGAAAAATGTCTAGGGAGAAATTTGTAGTTGATGGAGTTGTAAAAGTGTGTATATGGTTCATGGGTAGTTAATAAATGCCTATACAACCCACATTTCAAAGTATGGTCCGTATATGAATTATGGGCAAAGGAAAACACCTTGGAAAATTCGAGAATGTGAAGCATGGCCTAAGGGCAAGGTGTGGACACTGACTAGCAACAAACTCGACTTTGGGAGTGAGAGAAAATCCCCAGCGAATCATTAAACGCAATTAGAAGCCCCCAAGTAAATAGTGATGGCTCGGGAAGGAGGGTCATCGATTTCCCACTTCAGAATGAATATACATGCATGGTTAAAGAATGGTTGGTCTGGCTTATTGGCTCACAGGAACTGTATTAAAGGAAGAAAAATCTCGAAAAATAACTGGCATATATTTCTCTTTCCAAAACAATATGCAAACAACCATTAATTACAATATATTCCATTGAATGACAATGCAAACATTTCCACCCATAGACAATGAAATTTGAATACTACAAACACATACAGAACTTAAAATTTACCCTGGAAACCCAAACGGGAAAACCAATGTTCTTTTGGCTTCAACCAAGCTCTTTATTACTCAACAATGGACAAGTTGAAAACTCTCTGGTTCATCTCTATGCTCCTCAATGACCTCTAGGAAATCTCTTTACATCATTCACAACCAAAGAACCTTTTTCTCGTTGTGGGAAAACATGATACAAAATATTGAGCCAACTAGAAGGTTAGGTGTCCCCAACACTTCAGCTTATCTACAATTTGTTTCTCTTTCTTTTCTTTTTTGTTTATATTTTCTCCCATGTGGAAAAGGTCTCATGAGAGTCTCATTATTTCTTTACATACAAAAATATACTACATTACATATAAAAATAAACACCAATCATGATGGTATGGGGCCCTTCACGCTTACAAGTTGATCTTCCTTCAACTCCTAAATTCGATGAGGTGTAAGGTCTTCAACAGTAGGATGAATATGATGTTCTTCCTTCTCATCCAGCATGGAGGATTCCAATGACTTCAAATATTCCACGTTCACCAATGAGTTGATCCAGGTGGATATTGGTGGCCACCCACTTGTTCCAAATTCCAACTGGCTCATCTTGACAGTTTTCAATTCAACACGTTTCTTTGTAATGGGGAAATTTGTTTGTAATTGTGGTTTATGCACTTCTGGGGTTGTCTTGAAGCTCTACACAACATCCAGGTGGATAATGGTGGCCGCCCACCTATTCCAACTGGATCATTCTTGAAGTTTTCATGTCAGTACATCTTTATGTACTTCTGGGGTCGTTTTAGGGCCCCAAACAGTGTTTTCTTGGCTTGCCATAGTCAAACTATAGACAGAGTTAGATTTTGACAACATAATGCATAGTTCTCGAAAATACATTTCCAACAGGCTATCACACACCTACAATGGAGATCGTATGCAAAAGTTAGAACCCCGAGAAGTTGATGTACTAACTTACCCCAACGAGGCCCACATGACTTTCGACGCTTCATCTCCTAGGGTTAGGTTTTTGGATGTCTAGGGTTTTGGCATTCATGTTTATCATAAAAAGGCCTTCGACAAAGCCTCATTGTACTCATCTTCTTGTGAATGAGTGTAGTCGTCACATCTATTCTCAGAGATAAAGTTGCCACTATTCTAGTGAGTCTTGCACTCTGCATTTTTATAGTCTCTGTACATTTATTTCATTAATAGAAATAATGTATTGTTGTATTTCTCAGTTTCTGGCAATATTTATGTGTGTTTCATTATAATATCTTTGTTTTCATTTCGTTCTGAAAATAATCTGGATCAGTGGTATCAAAGAAGGATTCTCTTGATCGTTTTTCAGTACATGTCCCCGACGAGGTTCGAGTATAGAAAGTTGGGTCTCAAGCTTGTCTCTCTTGAAGACAATCACTCTTGCACACCCAAGAAACCCTCCATGGTGAAAGAAAAGAAAAATGGTAGAGCAGAAAAGTATATTAACATGTTGCTTGAGAAATCTCTCGCATGACAGAGGGACGAAATGATGGAGAATTTTGCCCACATCCTTCAACACCTTCCAATAGCAATAGGCACATCTTCATCAAGTGGCTACTTTCGAGGAACTTCTCCCTTCAAGCTACATGTTAATTTTGATATTCTTGTATTTGAAGGTCATATAGATGTGGATGCCTTAGAAAAATGGTTAAATCTGCTAGAAGGTTATTTCTCTATTCATAATAATTTCGACGGGGAAAATATCACCTTTGCACTCCTCAAGGTTCTCCCCCATGTCAAACATTGGTGGGAAACTTACTGGGATCAAAGTTCCACAGATGAATCTAGAATATATGGGGACGAGCCCACTTGGTATTTTTTTGTTGATGCAGTCAAGGAAAAATATTACCCTATTGATAACTATGAAGACAATTACATGAGATGGACCACACTGCCGAAAGAGAAGAGACAAACAATGATGAATTTCACAAATACTTTCCATACCTTACACACCAAGCTGGGTATCAAATACTACAAGTGACATCTGGTTCTAAAATACCATGGGGCTCTACATAGGTACATCCAAACTGAAATGGATTTCCTAAACATCTCATCATTGGGAGTTGCCTCTTGATATGGTGTCAAAATCGAGTAGAAATTTATGCACCAAAACAAATGGGAGTTCGGGTCTGCAAATTTGCAACAACCAAAACATGATAAAGACGACCCTAACCAACATCCTCCCAAAAACCAGTCCAAGACACAGGAAAAGAAGGGTAAAGGAAAGACGAAGAAAGACACTGGGAAGTGGTGTGACTTCCACAAAATCCCCTGGCACAACACCTATGGATGTCACTCGAAACATTCATTGGTGGCCGAGGTCAAAATCAAGGATCCAAACCCTAATTCAGAATCTGATCCAGAAAATATTGAAAAAGGACACATCGACGTAGACCCCACTACTACTTTCGTGACTGCAACAATTCAAACAGAAGAACCAGTAGATCTTGAAGGGGGGGAGTGCCTCTTCCATTCATAGATGTGGGTGAAGGGGACCCCGTTTCATTTCATTGTTGATAGAGGCAACCAGAAGAAACCCATCTCAGTTGAGGTCGTCAAATAATTGGGGTTGTTGACAACACCACACCTGAAGCCATAAAACATCGGGTGGCTTCACCAGGGACGAGATCTCTGTGCCAACCAACAATGTCGCTTGTCTTATGGCATCCATCCCTTCAAGGATGAGGTAGTGTGTGATGTTTCACCTCTTGATGTCTTTGATGTTGTTTTCGACCAACCATATATGTGGAAACATCATGTTGTTTATGAGTCTCGACCCCATAGTGTCATTATTAATCTGTGGGATCAGATCTACAAGATAACAGAGGTAGTTCTGACTATTGTTCCACCAAAACGGTGCTGCAAGGTAATCTCTCATACTACAAATATCATCCTCTTCACATTATGTTCAAAGGATGTTGTAACATCCCGCTCTTGCGTGCACTAAGAAACTTATCCTTGAGGACACTTGCTCGCAAGTGATCTGGATTATTATACTTTTGGGCATTTGATTATGATTATGAGGCGTTATGGTTTGATGACATGTTGTTTTGTTGCGTTAACATAGACAAGTGGTATTGACTCGGTTTTACTGAGTGCGCAGGATTTTGGACCTCGAGGATGCAAAGGCATCGATGGAACCCCTTGGACTCTAGACCGAGTTGGGGAGTGAACTATTGGGGTTTGATTGTTTTATATGTGATATTAGTGCATATGATTATGGATATATTTCTGACATGATTCGTTGATGATGCAGGATGACGATAGCTTGCCGACCAGACTGACATGTGGAGTAGAGGGGTCACGCATGACTACCAGAGATGTTGAGGGAGAGGTGTGGACAACAACCCTGCCACAACCTACTAGCACTCTTGTCGTGGCTCGAACTGTAGGTTAACAATTACCTAGTTCGAGAAAACCCACAATGTTGTGAGGGAAAACTGCGACAGTCGCTCAGATGATTCTAAGGGGAGTGCAATAAGGCAGGGGAATTATTTCTTAGAGGCCCTTAGTCTCCATCACGAAGCGTTGATTCTGCACGAACCTGGTCATACATCTCCGAGGTTCTGCAATCCAATTTGGTGAACTGTTTAGATGATTCCAGTGACAACGAGAAGGACGACTTGACCACCAGATACAAGATGGTCGTCCAAGCAGAGATGCATAAAGTAGAGGCCAGGCCACGTCTTCTTCCTTACTATGACATGATCTGATGGGCGCTAGATCATGTAGATATCCCGACGAGAACCATCATCAGCGAGTAGAGGGTCACTATTGGGACCTTTAGACCAGAAAACTTACACGCGATGTACAAGTTGTCATCCACATCAAACTTCACTTACAATGCCAAATTTCTGGCAGATTTTAAACAAAAGGAATGCGAGAAATATGGAAAAATCTTATCTGATTTGATCAAGGATTGGGTCTCACACCCCGCGAAGTTCAGGGCAGATAGTAACGGATTTTATTCCATATCTTCTTTGGAACCACAGTTCAAATACATAGCAATGATGACCTGTAGATTGTATGGGAGGGAAGACACCACACATTTTTTCCTCTCATGGGTGCCTTTGATGCATACAGTCGCGGAAGGTTGTTCCTTCGACTGGGCCAAACTTTTGTCAGATAGTCTAACCAGTCGGATTACAGAATATCAGACGCAGAGGGCGAGCGGGAAGGCCACTTCATTTTTTATGTCCGCATACATCATGGACGTCGTGTGTTTCATGACGCCTTTTCCCTTAATGAGTTGGAGCTAGGCTCCATCGAATGTTGAGCCTATCCATGTCTACCATTCAAAGATTTAGGAGGATAAGGCCTCGGATTTCATATATGAAATTTTCAATTGGGTAATGGTACCGATGCATGTCACCATCTTCGGTAATCCACCGCCCAGGATCTCAGATAGCATCGCAGCCAATTTGAGCAGTGTGGCCGACTGGTACGTGGAGGAAGAATTTTCATACATCAGGGTTTTTGGCGCTTCTATCCCTCTGCATGCTCTACCATTATTTATACCCAATACGCTGGCTTGTCGCGAGATTGCCAGGCAAACCTTCATTGGTGGCATAAGCAAAGAGCTTAAAGGATTTTCAAAGAAGGTATGGCCACCTTTCCCCATTCATTTAAATACCTATTCTTTATTAGATTTCGGGCATGCAAAGGCCGAGGCAGCAGCCTTAGAAGATATAAAATTGGTCCACATTGAATTCAAGAAACATGACCCACACAGGGTCGTGAGTAATCACTTGGCTAGTTGTGGCCTTAAAAGATTTGAGCACGAGAATTCGCCTCATGATGACATTTTCCGAGGCGCGAGATCTTATGCCGAGGTTTTGGCTCGGATACAAGCCCTGTCACCCAAAGAAAGGGCCAATGTTTTCAAATTCCAAGAACATCGACAGAGTTTCCTTCCCCCAGTATTACGGGGTGAGAATCCAACGATCGTAGAGGTGAAGCAAATGGAAGTCGAAGGCTCCAAAGATTCAGCACCCGGCCAAGAATAACATCGGGACAAGAAAGAGAAAACTGGGGGTCGGAAACAAGAAGCCGAGACTTCCAACCCTCCAAGCGAGCCAACCTCGGTTGTTACTCTAGGGAAATCATCTAAGCAGGTCGACAATCTCAATGTCTCTGTTACCCCCCTACAGTCCACGAAGGGGGTCCCAGACGCAGGATGGGTTTTCGACGAAGAATTGACGCCCATAAAAGTGGAAGAGCTACCTATGAATGAATTCTTATTCGATAAGAAGAGAAAGGCTGTTGTGAAACAAGAACTTTACCAAGAGGCAGGTACAGTATCAAAGAAATTTAAAATTTTAACTGATGGGAGAGCTATGAAAAAGGAGGAATTTGCAACTCAAATAGCAGGAACATTAGGGGCTTTCGCTACAGCCAACCAATATTTAGTCGGGACCCTAAAGGATCAGCTAAAGAGAAAAAAACGTTTGATCAAAACATTAGAGGCTAAACTAGCTACAGCAAAATCCGCTGCCAAAGATCAAGCGAATACAGGTTTAGAACAAGATAGAGTAGTTGATCAAAAGGAAATCGAGCAGCTCAAAGCTTATCTCGAACAGACACAGCTAATGGCTCAGACAAGTCAGATACAGATAAGCCAGCAAGGAGAATTGATAGAGCAGGTACAAGMCAAATTAGACTTCGCTGAAAGCCAGGTAATAGATATCGGGATATTTCAATCCCAAGCTATAAAAATMARAAAAAGAGTGTCAGCAGCTCAACAAGGTCTACTTGCTAAGGTGGAAATGATTCAAAACAACTGCCAACTCATTGATYGAGTATCGGAAAACCTCACTCTCAGAGAAAAATACGTTGGGGCGGCCCGGGTTGCTTTCCAGGAGGCTATTATAGCCACGACGAGAAGGGAAACAGGTAGTAGTTCCAGGTTTTCTATCTCAGAGCAGACCCKAGGTAACATCTTGTTGAAAGAATGGGATCGTAGCATATCCAAAGGCAGACAACAAGCTAAAGAGGTAAGAAAATCTTGTGAAGAAACCTTYGGTTTTCTAGATGGGAGTTGGTTGGGTTCCGATGATGAAAGCAACACTRAAATACTGGGCCAGATCAATACAGCCAAACATCTGCTCAAGATCAAGGAAAATGAAGAAAGAGAATTGGMTAAAATATCACAAATAACCCAGATGGACATAGTCCAAATAGATAAATGGCTAATTAAACTGAGTGTACAATTATGTTCTGTCAGCGCCAAATACCAACAGGTGGAAGGGAGGTTGTCATAATTGGTGAAGGATTGTTACACTTTTGAGGCCAATAATCAAGCAGAACCTTCTAAGTTGATATCCCAGCTAGTGGAGAAGTGTGTCATTTGCACAGATCATGTGAAGAGACAGGTTTCCGGTACCAAATGAGGACAGAGACAAAGAATTGAAACGCTTAAACTCCTTTGTTGTAACCGAAAACCTCTGGAATGATTGAGATTCCAACATATAGAAATTTGTATAAATATACATTTTGAAGAAAGAAAAAAAGGCTGGACCTTTTTGGTTAATTGTAATAGAGACTATCTCCTTTTGGAGAATTAGTACAAAGCAATCTGGAGACTCCTGATTCCATCAAGACTGTGTTATGAGTTTGTTTTCTCTGTAATTTCGTATTTAATTTCATTTCGCTTACATATGTTTGATGAATATTTCATTACAATTTAGTAAAACTTCTACTGTGGTGATCAATGTTTAATAATCTATATCGTTTACAGTTTTTCCTCTGTATCAGCTATTAGCAGGTACAAGACCTATGAACCCTTTGGATTGTTATATTTTATGCTTCATCGGATTCTTTCTTATCTTATTTTCTTCATTTGTTTATTGGGTGAGATTCTCCCTTGATAGGAGCCTTACTTTATAGACAGCTTAATGTTTTTCTCATATTTCACACACCATTTATTTAAAATATAACACGGTTACGAAAAAAGGCCTTTGGTTTGCATTTTATCCTTAATATTGATTTCAAAGTTCTCTTTTATAAGATCAAATTGATACAGCATAAAAAAATTCAGATCTCTTTTAAAAAAATTTGTTCCTCTATGACTGTCCCCGTTGTAAGACAACCTAATATTGAACCCGGCGTATCGTACCAAACCCTTATTGCTTTAAATATCTTCGATACTATACTTAAAACAGCCACCACCTGGGTAGAACTTGAATGTTCATGGGCCGCAATTGAACAGGACATAAACATCCAGGAACAGTTGGAATCACGACAACGACAGCCTGGAAATCAACCTTAGCTTCCTTTCCCGAAGGTTGATGCTCTCCATTTCTTACTCTTCACTCACTTTCGGATGCCTAGACACTGTACTTTCTAAGGCCTTAGGTACAGAATCTGGAACAACAGTGGGCACGAAATTTGAACCTAGTTTATAATACTTTTAGGATTTGAGTGGTAAGAAAACAAGTGTTGCATGGAAGCATAGTCCCTGCTAGGTTGAATTGGGAATACATGCACAGGGATGGGAAAAAGTAATGGAGGCAGATGGAAACTGCAATGGAGATGTGGCAAGCAGCATGAAGCACAGGTGGTATCCATGCAGTAAATGACATGTGACCTCTAGAGTCCCATTTATTTTTTGAAAGTATATAATCTATTTTGCTATGTTGAAAATTTATGTCTATTTTGTCTCTATATGTGGCATGACAAAAAAAAGTTATATTCAAATTAAATAAACACAATTTCTTGACATTCAGCATAGTGGAAGATAAAAATTWATGAGGACACAAATGTAAAAGGAGATAAAAAATAGTTTAATTTGAAATATATCAAAAAATAATATTGTTTGTTACATATTCCTGGAAATTTAAATGCATTTGTCATATAGACTGGGATTGGGGCTCYCGYAGACCATAATCATAGTGGAAGATAAAAATTTATGAGGACATAAATATAAAAGGAGATAAAAAAACAGTTTTATTTGAAATATATCAAAAAATAATATTGTTTGTTACATATTCCTGGAAATTTAAATGCATTTGTCATATAGAATGGGATTGGGGCTCTCGTAGACCATAAGCATAGTGGAASATAAAAAWTTWTGASGAYATAAATATAAAAGGAGATAAAAAACAGTTTTATTTGAAATATATCAAAAAATAATATTGTTTGTTACATATTCCTGGAAATTTAAATGCATTTGTCATATAGACTGGGATTGGGGCCCCCACAGACCATAAGAGAAATATGTAAAAGAAATAGGATTGTGTAAAGAAGAAGTGGGCGACGGTAGAGTGTAATACCTTAAAAGAATAAATTGAAAGGTATCAATCTTTCGCTAGACATTTATATTTAAAAAAGTGGAATAACTGGGTTGATAAACAAAGAAGGATGTGATCAGTATAGACTTGCAGTGATAGTACATATCACCCCTTTTGCTATTTTCTTGATGATGCCTTTTTATTACTGTCGTCGACAGCTACTAGAATCATGGCAACTGCATGTTTCCTTTCGTCAGCGACCTACTTCAATTCCCTTTCGAGCCATTCTTCAATATAGATTCTCATTGGGGCGATGTTGATCTCATTCCATATTTTTATGTTGAAAAGTTCCTTTTCTAATTCCCCGAAGTCGATAGAAAGATTACGTAGAGCCTGATCAATTTCCTCATTCTGTACCGAATAGTCGACTAGCCAGTTGTCGACATCATATTCACCATATTCAAGGATGTTGTAAGACTTTTCCAAAGACAACGCCTTAAAAATATCAACTTGTTTATCGAATGATTGCTTAGTTAAGGGAAAGGAGTTGATGACTAAGTTGGGGTCTTGGAAGTCGTTGGTCCTTCCGAATAAGTCTATTCTAGTCATATTTTTGAATAATTTTTCTTTCTTTGATATGGCTTATTCACGTGACTGGACAATGAGATGCAGGTTCTTCACTTTTTCCTTCCAGCATGCATTTAATTGAGCGATCAAGTTTTTGGATGGGAGATTTTGTTGTCTTCTTCTCGTTTCTTTCATGTTGTTGACAATGGTGCCAAAATGAAGGACCGTGTCTAAATATAAATGTTCTTCATCTTTTAAATCTGCCTGCAAATGTTCGAGCAAATTATGTGCCCTCGTTCCAAGGGAAGTCATGGTTTGTGATGTTTCCCATGTCTCAACAATCAATTCCATTATTTTCTTGATATTATTCTCCACATATCCTCTACACGATGTGAGGAGGCTGGAGGATCCTTTTAACTTGGCTGCAGGGATGGAAGGCATGGCTATTGCCAAAGGATTGGCAAGCAATAGCATAGGAATCAAAGCTCCTTCCAATTCCTTGACCCGGTCTTTTAGTCTGGCATTCTCGGCCTCAATACCTCCAATGGAATCATCAAGAGCATCTGCGATCTCTATGTGAAGTTGACAGATTTGGGATGGTTGGATTTTCGCAAGGTTAACCTCTGAACAAGATTTTCCTTTCTTATTTTTTACATCTTTTTTTTAATAATTAATTTTTTGGACTGGCTGTCAAAAACAGCTCTTTGGAACACGAAGGATTCATCTTCGTCAAAAAATTTCAGTATCAACTATTTCCATTGGATGACTATGCTGGATCGCGTCTTCGGGATGATTAAGGTAGTGGAATACGCTATCCAGATAAGGCTCAAGTTCCATGTTCTCACTCTCAATTTCGGGCTCTTCCGCCTGTCCCATAATTTTTTTTCTCTTCTTGTCCACTGGAAGCTTGTGAGAACTATCAATTTTAGGGTGAGGAGGGTCGTTATCTCCTCCTTCGTTTGAAGAATTCTGAGTTTCCTTGTTGTTTTGGTGGGCCGTTGGAGCGATGCTTCAGTATGTCGTACTTTTGGGAGTGTTATCCGCCGATTGAATACTCTTCTCACCAGGGAATTTTCCTTGTTGCTTGTACAATTCAGTGGTGATTTGAAGTCTATCTAGGTCGTTAGCATCAAAAGAAGGAGTGTTGTCATCAGTGTCTTTGTTTTCGGTCAGGTGTTTTTTGAAAAAAGAATTTCCGAAGCCAAGTGTTTGTAAATGTTGTAAAAAAAAATTATTAGGGTCAAACTCTCTTAGGCTTTCAGCATATCTTAGGTCCAAGTTGTTGAAATGGGTTGAAAATTCATCAATTTTGTTCATGTTCCTCAACATGAAGTCCCCAACTTTCCAAGGCAGAGGAATGAACTATTTTTTCTCTTCTCTTGGAATAGATGCAACTAGTAGTTGTATTGCCTTGCTACATCTGTAACAAACATTTTGTCTGTAATGTGACATGGAAGGAGAGCTGGTTTTTCCCTGGAGCCAAAAATCCTTACTACAGTGTAATTATCCATATGTTCAAGTGCCCCCTTCCTGTCCAAAAACCTAGTTTCCTGGTCAGATATGCGGGGAGCATCTTCTCCTAACAACAAAACTTTAATTCTCTAAGAGAGATTCTTTCTCCTTGCTCCACGACAATTAGGAACGGAGGTTTCTCTCCTCCTCCCACAGGAAATTGGCAATTGGTTTTCTCTACTCTAAGCAAGGAGGTATGCACGAGTACTTCCTCAGTCACTCGTTAGCCTCATTTATCAATTTGTAGTGAAAATTTTCCCATGGATTCTTTTAGCCAAGATGATATTGCTTCTCATCTTTTCTCTCTTTCTCCATGATAGTCAGGGACGGAGGTCACTCTCCTCCTCCCACAGGAAATTGGCAACCGATTTTCTCTACTCCAAATAAGGTGGTTTGAATGAGTACTTCCTCAGTCACTCGTTAGCCTCATTTATCAGCTTGTAGCAAAACCCTACCCATGGATTCTTTCAGCCAAGACGATCTTGCTTCTCATCTTTTCTCTCTATTCCAAAGTCGAAAACCATGCTTCTCTTTTCGAGATTGTTCTCTCTACTCTGTTATCTTGCAGATCTATCTATGTCCCTTGAATTACCTCCTTTCTTTCCTTCCTCAGCAAGGTTTTGTGGGTTCGAATCCCAATTTGTGTTCAGGCATGGAAGCCTTACAGATGGGTACCATTCCCCATCTCCTCATTAACTCTTGAGGATGGCCTTCCAACTACTATCCTGACTAGTAATTCATTTCTGGACCAGAGGACTATTGATTCATTACACCCAGTAGGTATTGTTCTGGTGAGGGCCATCTCAACCATTCTTGGTTTCCCCTCACCATCTCTCTCATAGCATCCATGGTCTATCTTAGAAAAATCCCCCCCTTTCAACAGTTGTGCAACACATATCTAATTTCTATTAACAACAGAAAATTCATACATTGACCCTTTTATACAAAGGTTCTTTAAATCAAACATTCACACATGTTTATTCCTCCATAGTCTCTTGTCCAGTTATAGTTATATTTACAAACTAGTGGAAACATGGGTATTACATCTAGTCACTATTGTGGACTTAGGGAGACGAACTATTCTTTTAATATAGACATATGTCTTAGATGAATAGGTGTCCATGGTACATCAACAATCTTTCAACTTGGACCATTCTCCATAGGGAGAATGTCTATACACCAGTAATATGTCCTTCCTGGACCATTCTCGACCTAGAGAATGTATGTCCATCAACATGCTGACTATCCATCTAGCTAGAAATCATCTCCAACACTAGTTATAGTTTCCATGGAAATCAGAAAAATTCCATCCAATAGAACAAAATTGTGTTTATCCATAGTAGTACACAACTAATATCAAGTGGTACACAACCACACCTAGTAGCACATGGATATTAACCAGTGACACATGGTCACAACCAATGGGACACATCCACCACAGTAGCATACAACTATTGTCCAGAGACATAGAGTCTCCACAATAATCATATCATCTGATATCAACCTGCATAACAATATCATCACACAAACTGAGTTTTTTGGGCCATTCTTCCACTCACATCTGTGAGATATTGAAGATAATATGCCCTCAGAAAGTAAAACATTATCCATGGAATATCTGGACTATTCTTCCCAAGCATAGAAGGATAATTGTCCCTGATTTTTTAGCCTGGACCATTCACATAAATGGGCTATTCCTACGGCACTAATCATAGTGCAACCTAGAGAGAATGAGTCTTCCCTAGGGAGTGGATGTCCCTCATTGTTGAACCTAGACCATTCACCTAACTGGGCCATTCCTCCGGTACTAAACATAGTGCAACTTGGAGAGAATGAGTTTTCCCTAGGGAATGATTGTCCGAACCATTTCCTATGGAAATGAGTGTCCTGCACCAACCTCCAAAATGGACCATTCTTCGAAACTGCTCACAACTATGAACTTCGAAAGAATGAATACCCAGTGAGGCATAACATTCTACATGACCACTACTCAGAGTGACTGTCGAGAAGAATGAATGTCTTAGACCATTCCCCCACACTAGCCACAAGGGGAATCACTTTCTATGGTACATCAACTATCTATCAAACCATTTTCATTAAGAAAATGATTGTCCGATCTGGACCATTTTCCGAACTGGAAAATGATTTTCTATTAGAAATATTGGGCCACTTTTCGGAATGGAAGGTGACTTCCCAACGTAGACCATTTTCTAAACTGGAAAATGATTACCCATAAATCAATAACATATCAGTTCTCCCTCCCAACTTGGGATTAATCTCTTCCATTTTCAATAAGGAATCCATCTCCACGAGCCCCAGCTTGTCCCTTAAGTATGCAATCTTTTCATCTTGGATAGAGGCTTTACCAAAATATCTACTATCTACTCCTTTGTAGAGATATACTGGAGAACCACTTCTCCCCTTTGGACTTTATCTCGAAGAATATAATGTTTGATCTCAATGTGCTTCGACCTGTCATGGAACACTAGGTTCTCTGAAAGCTTCACATAGCTCTGACCATCACAATATATCACGATCGAATACAACACCTGATTAGACAGTCCATACACCAACTTATGGAGCCACATTACTTCCATACAATAATCACAAACTGTAATATACTTTGCTTCTACAGTGTTGAGTGCAACAGACTTATGTTTCCTACTAGACCATAATATCGTGGCAAAGCTCAAACTGAAACATATCCAAGTAGCACTTCTTCTGTCATCTGCACTCCCTGCCCAATCTAAATTGATAAATGCATGTAGTTGTATATCATAACTCAAATGTCCCACAAGGAAAACATCTTACTGAGTATTCTCCAAACAAATTAATGAGCCAACCAATTGTTGACACAGAGACGGGTCTACTAGATCAGAGTCTCTCAACTTCTTTAGATCTGTCATCATGGGAGTTTTCCATGGATTTTCAATCCATCATCCCGGACTTCTGAATAACCATTTCAATATACTTCCTATGTCATAGGAAGTTTTCACCGCGCTTTTGTCGTACTTGAGAGGCTCTACACCAAGTTTTCTTGAATCCATACAAGGTCTTATTCCATCTACATACAAGGGTCTCTTTTTGGTATACCTCAAAACCCTGAGGTTGCTCTGCATATGTTTCTTCTTCAATTAATCTGTTGAGAAGAACAGTCTTTACATTCATCTGATGTAAAATCCAACCCATGGATACTACAGGAGATATAATGGCTCAGGTAGAGGTATATTTGGTTACTAGAACAAGTGGTCATCGTGGTCTTCTCCCTCCTACTGGGAGAACCTCTAGCCCTGAGAATCGCCTTGTATATATCAATGCTTAATTTCTCACATGCATTGTTCTTCATCGCAGATTCCTTCCATTCCTTCTGCTTGACTGCTTCTAGTGGGTTCAAACTGGTTCAATTGGTTGTTCTAACTTTTCTTTCTTTCTTGGAATCTTTGTGTTCTTCCTCATGTTTATCTTCAATGTTGGAGTCCATGGAATCTTCTTCAGATTACATGCCCTTATTTCCTTAAGGATCCAACCTTCCACCATGGGAACATAAATGTAGATGGACAACCAAGGATATTCAAGGCTTCTTTTTGAAGAAGACTTCTTCTAGAGTCAAATTGAACACGTGTTGCTTATCATGGTTGCTACTTCCAATGAAAAACATGGACAAATACTTCATGGTATTCATAGATTATTCAATGGATCATATTGTTGGGGATTAGCTCCCTTCTAATCCCATCTTCATGCCTGAATGAGAAATATGCATTCTCTTCTTTTGGAATTATATGATCAACTCCTTCCATCTAAGAGACTCCATGCCTCCATCTGTTGCACCTCTCTTTGTTCTCTACAAAGTGTCATAAGCATTTTTTGGTTTCCTTTTGATTTTTGACTCCCTTCGAGTTTGAATTCTCTGAGTCTCTTTAAGTTTGTTTATATCTGTTATGATTGTTTCCCATCTGGAAAGACATCTTCATGATAGCCTCCATGAAATAACATGCCTGAGACAACAAGAACACTAGTGTTTCCGATACAACAATTTTCATATGAAGGATAGTTTCTTAGTAGCATTAGTAAGATGATCTAGTCTGAGAACAAGAATAATAAATATCTCCTAGAGTAGGTGTTAGTTCATTTTTGCAAATAAGTACAATAAGCATCTATATCAATAGTATTTATATGCATTCGAGTATACATTACACCTAGCAATAATAGAATCTTTCAAAGACTACTTTCATAATTTGTGATGTAGTAACTATTGTCAACGCTTAAAATCGCAACGATGAATACTTCTCGCAAATGATTGCTAAGATATACTATTTATTTATAATAATAATAATTAACTAGTAAGTGGGACCCCCTTGTAGACTAGTGATGTTATGATGGATGTGTTACGCTTATATGTTTGTTGCTAGTATAATGAGGCCTGCATAGTTTTCTGCAGTTGATGATTCAGTCATGGTTTCATTCGTTATGACAACGTGGTTGGTTGATGCGTTATTGATAGATATTGTTGATGGTCACTTGCAATACATGGCAGTGCTATGGATATAAGGATTATTTTGTTATGGGTGTTATGTTATGAATTAAACATTGATTAATGATCTTATACACAATTTCATGCAAAATATTATATGCGAGCTTGAACAAAAAACAAAAAGAAAAAAAAATCTATGAATAAGTCCTAAGGCTATTGCAATAGTGACAAATGAAAGGTGATGGACCTAGCTGCTAGACTTATGTGCTTGATTAAAGGATTATTTATGAGGCACATATAGTAATGTTATGACATATAGTTGTTGTTAAATTTTTGATATGATTTAGGTTGGCGCACTATGCAATGGATATAGCATTGGTTATAGAAATGGATATGTGTTTGAATTAATGGTTGAGGTTATGGTATGGGTTGGCTCGTACGTTGAATTGAATAGAGTTGGGGGAGGAAGCGACATGCATTTACTGCACATCACTCAAACAAACCTCGACCCCGTCACCCTAGCCATAGTTGCATTTGGTTTTTTCAGCTCTGGTGATTGTGGAAGCTCCGCGATTTCTAGTTTTGAAAGGGAAACACAATCCAACTCTTCCCTCAAAGTGATTTTTTCAGGTATGGCTCCTTTACTTTCCATCCATGATGGTCCCTCTGTATTGTGAATCAATTGTTTGGATCAGGATTGCATGAGGTCTGTTTTTTTCTTAAGTTTTGACTGTGTATCAGTGTTGTGCTTATGGTTTCTTCTGTGAATACTCTGGAATGTTGATGTTTTAAAAGAAAGGAATGGATTTTATGGCATGGATAGCTTGTGCATTGGTTTATTTTTGTGTAAAACATGTCAGTCATCTTGGGGTTTTATTTTGGTTCTCTGTGGAAAATTATGATAATAGTGTATCATGCTCTGAGTTTTTTTTCTGCAAGTTTTACAACAGTCTTGGTATGAATTCATTGTCACTCCTTTTCATCTCGGTCGTTGTTACGATTCATTTCTCCAGGTTGCAATGCAAATGTTGAGAGATGCATTGTCCTTGCTTTGTTTTGGCCAATCCCCGAGCTATTGTATGTTATGGCATTTACTTCACTATCATTGTTGTTGAACAAATGGCATTGTTGGGTTTTGGGCATCACCCAGTTCTTTAAATGAAAGTTTGTATATATGTTTGGTGGCCACGGGTCATGCTTAGGCATTCTTCCACGGTGTTTTTAAGTGTTAGCTCCTCTCATCTATGTTGTAGTGGTTGATTGATATGTTGGTAACCCTCATTGTCAATATTGTTTTTGAAGGTTATAAGTGTATGTGGTGTTTGGAAAGGGCACAGGCTCTCTGTTTCTGCAAAATATTACTCCTTGATTACTTCTCTGTGACAACTTGTTTAAAAAAAAGGGGGCACGAGATATTTGTGTTTTCGAGGAGTCTTCCTTGATTCATCCAAATCTCGTTACCTCTCTGCAATAAAGTTTTAAAAGAGCACGAAATGTTTGTGTCTCAGAGACTATCTCTTGTGATCAAGATTTTGCTCTTAACCCCATTATTGTGTTAAACCCTAGCACGATCATGGTCTAGTCAAAGTTTAAAAGACACCTGTGTGTGCCTGGTTTGTTGAGCATGAATTTTTTTTTGTCTATCGAGCATGAATTGGTTATGTTTCTATTGAGCATGACTTGGCTATGTTGAGCTTGACTTGTTTATGTTTCTCCTCAGGCACTTTTTGGCTCTGTTAATTGTTGGGTAATTATTTTAAAGGAAGTATGTACATGTTCAATTTTCAAAAAACTCAGGCTCAGAGTTGCATGTTATTAGTGAAATGCTATTGTCGAATTAGGAATTGTGTTGATTATATTGATGAATGTTTGTGTGTGATTGAATCAGGGCCTGATTAGGAGTTTTAATGCAAATAAATTATGTCAACATTGTTGGAAAGTCGACAGTTGGAGGTTAATATTGGGTATGTTATTATTTGAGTTAAGAAATGAATAATTGGATGGTTGGAATCGTTGTGCATATTTTTGTTTTAAAAGGGAAACGTTTTAGCATTGGATTACAAAGGATTGTGGTTCGAATGTTCATGATGTTATTGTGAAATTGGAAATGATGTAATATGATGTTGCATAGTTATTACATAAGATCCAAGGATTTATATAATTGAAGAATTATGGTCAATTGAATTGTCTTTTTATTTAAGTCAGCAAGCGTTATGTCTGTAACTAAGGGATAGTTAAATGATTTTGGTTTTAAAGTGGATGCTTATTGGATTGTGGTCTGAACAGAGTTATAGTTGTTGTTGATTTAATTTATTTTTATGAACAGTATATGTATTATTCTCTCTCATATTATCATGTTTTCGCTCATTATACCCCCCTCATGATCCCAATTTTATTTTACACACCATGTTCTATCAAATAAATTAAACACTTTGTATGGCGGTGATAAAGATATGACACGGAAATAGGTGGAAGCTGATATATTTTGGTATTGATTGCATAGCTAGTTATTTAATGAATTTTTGAGCAGTACTCATGTTCTTACTCCCTGTCAAGCTACCACTTTTTCTCTCATTACAATCCCTTTAGATATCCCATGAACCCTATTTTACCCCCTGCTCACTTGGAAATTATTAAATAATTTATTATGGATTGAATTGCATGGGTCTTATGTCAATTTATGAGCCAAAATTTGTTTCATATAGAGAGAATGTCATGTATGGTCTATTAAGGGCTAGTTTCTAATGAATTGTTGCATACAGGATGAGTTTCTTCAGCAGAGATAGTCATGGTAGAAACAATAGGGGAAGAGGTAACTGGAACAAAGGACCTAGAAGGCCCAGATTCTCAATTCATTTTGATGTTGACCCTCAGGAGTTGAAATGGATTTTTCAAGATGGATTCTTCAATTGGATTGAGAAAGGGATAGTTCAGCCTAGACTAGAGAGGTCTCCCTTCCAGTCTCCAAATATCCCTGGTATTCATGTGTCTCCTCATGTATCCATGCAACTAGAAGTTCTCGAAAATGATGGATGGCGAGAGATTGTTCATCCAATAGTCTCCCACCATCGTGGTTGTCCCAACTTGTCATTGCCTCCACCTGTAAATCCAAATGCTCAAATTTCCCCTGTACATTCACCTATTCAGTCCTCTCATGCTATCAAACGGCTTAAAACGGAGGCCCCCTGTGTCCAAGACAAAGGTAAAGTTGTTGCTTCCCCCTCATCTCCTTCAAATGACTCATCAAAATCAGTGTCCTCCTATATGCACCTGAGGGAAGCTTGTTCCCATGTTATTAGTGAGATTAAGCCTCAAGGTTCGAATCAACCTAAGACTAATTCTGGGAAGTCCAAAGGGGACAATAGTGAGAGAAGAATAATTGCCTTTCAAAGTGGAAAATATGGATTTTAATTTATGTGTTTATGGTTGCTTTGTTGAAGACAATGGACTGCGGAAAGTTTTGGACAACAAACTATTTTTTTTTGGATAATGTGGTTATTTACATATTTTGGATATAATTTCAACTAATTCTGATATTTAATATTCAAATTTTGGAAATATTTATGGGAGTTACAAGGAGGCATGTGTTTAAATGATTATCTAATTGTGTTTATTTTGTAAATAATAAAAAGGGAGTCACAAGGGGTCCCACCTACTTAGTTATTATTTAATAAAGACCCTTAACTATTATTATTATTATTATTACTTCCCCTAAACTAAAATTAGTTAAGTTTAATTGACTTAACTAAAGGAAGTAGTTGAACTACTTCAATTGATTTGGAATGCATAAAATCCAAATGGGAAGGAAAAATAAGGGGAGGATAGAAGGAGAAAGCAATACTAAGGTTTGCTCTTTTGTTTTCATGAGATAGTTTTGTTTTCATTCATTCTTGAGTTCATTAAAGGCATAATTCTCTTTTTGACAGCAGGTCCTATTGTAGACAACAAGGTTCAAAGCTTAACCATATCATTCAGATGCTTGTTTCAGAGGTGTTGATCTATCTTTTATAGTTTGTGTATACTTGTGTGTTTATGGATTAGATTTCATAACTGATAAAGGATATTGTGCAGAGTCAAGTTGGCAGCAGTTTGTGGAAAGCTAATCCAGATTTTAAAGTTCAGTTTTTACTTATTGTCAGAGTCCTTTTGTATGGTTTTCATCGGAGATATCTAAGTTTGACTTTGGTCCATGCCCTCACAGGGATTTTGTACAGAAAAAGACACTTTGATGTCTTGGAATGAAATAAAGTGATTGCTATTCTATCTCATTTGTGTGAATCTGTGACTTGGTTACTTTTTATTTTGATCTCCACATTTATTTTCTGTAATTTGTATATTTTCAAAAAGTTATATAAAAATTTCAAATTTTGCAACAACATTTTCATTTAAAAACCATCCTAAGCCCTGGTAATTAATACTTGTGGATTCCCAACTATCTTTCCTTAGCCAGGCGGGATTCGAAAATGCTCGAGTAAGATAAATTATCTCTTTTCCTCAACATTTATTTGGCGACCATACTAGGGAGATCTCCCATATCTCTCTGGTTGATTGTATGCTTGATTACCATTGAATATATTTATATTTTTGCTTTTGATTCTTTGACTATTTTATTTCTTCATGACTGTACCTGTTACAAGGCAGCCCAATATTGAGCTCGGTCTTAAAGATCAGACCAACATTGCTTTAACCTTATTCAATACCATCTTAGAAACCGCTAACACCTGGGTTGAGCTACTAACTCTTACATTCTATTCTCCTAAGATACTACTAACTCTTACTAACCCTAGCTTAGCCAAATCTACTAATTGTGTTGTTGTTGTTACAAAGCATTGCTACACTCATCTAAAACCTTGTAATTTGTTGCATGTACACTAATCTAACATTAGTTTAACATGCTTATAAATTGCTTTTAGAAAGTGTTAATTAATCTATTGAATGAATGTTAAGTTCTCACTGTACTTTCATGCTATTATGAGTTGTATTTCTTGTGGATGTTACAAAATATTAATTGTTGTTGTAAATCGATAACTTGTTGTATTTTCACTACATCCACCACATATTTACATTTTCTATTGTTGATCTCAAAATGAAAAGGGCTTATATCTTGAAATATTTGCAAGTTTTTAATTATGTGTGCTTGGGAAAAAGGATCAGTTTGCAAACACATAAACTAGAGAGTTTTTACATTCAAGATGCACATAATAACCAGCAATTAAAAGATAACAGTAAACACATAACACAACAAATCATAAAGGAGTTCACCCATCTCTTGGGCTACATCTCTTGGTCCAACTTCCAATGGATATTTTATATAATTTGCTCAAAGTGATAAAAAAAACAATGCTTTGCAGTGCTCAAAATGACAAATAGATGGCTCCAATGGCTCCAGAACATCCAAAAACGCCTAGCTAAGCTCTTTCTGCACCTGGTTTGGCCAAAAAACAAAGAAGATAGACCTCTTGGAAGTTTTCTCCTTCAATCTTGTTGTCTTTGATTCACCAAATTGCACCTATGTGTGTGTAACCTAGCTTCTAGGCGTTTCCCATGCCTAAACCCAGCACCTGTGCCTGTTTCCACAAATCGTGTGAATTTGTCGCACAGTTATGGGACTAGCATTCAAACCGACGGAGGGGTTGGACGCATGGGTCTTATGACCACATCCCAGCGCAATTTTTGGCACCCGTTGCAACTGTTGTGGTTGTGACAAGTGTCGGTGCATGGGGGAGAGTCGTTTGAAAACCCCGTGCAATACTTTGTGTGTTAGGGTCATATGGGAGGTGCATATAACCGGGGGTTGGGGCTAAGCCCCACCCTGGACCCCGTCAAAACTTAACCATAAACAAATTCAAATATAATTCATTACATAGTATGGTATGAACCAAAGCGTGGGCGGGCTGGTAGCCCAGCCCTTGCCAAAACACTTGCCAC
>ML794109.1:145772-182145 GCA_009831015.1 Picea engelmannii | reverse complement strand
ACCCCACTACTATTGTCGCGACCGCAACAATTCAACCAGAAGAACCAACAGATCCTAAAGAGGGGGAGCGTCTCTTTCATTCAAAGATGTGGGCGAAGGGGACCCCGTTGCATTTCATTGTTGATAGTGGAAGCTAGAAGAACCTCATCTCAGCATAGGTCGTCAAACAGTTGGGATTATCAACAACACCACACCCCCAGCCATACAACATCGGGTGGCTTCTCCAGGGATGAGACCTCTATGTCATCCAACAGTGTTGATTATCATACGACATCCAACCCTTCAAAGATGAGGTATTATGTGGTGTTTCCCCACTGGATGTATGTGATGTTCTGTTGGGCCAACCATATATGTGGAAGTGTCATGTTATTTATGAGTCTTGACCCCGTAGTGTCATTGTTACTCTGGGGGGTCATCTCTACAATATACCAGAGTTAGTTCCAATTATTGTCCCACCTAAACAATGTCGCAAGGTAGTATCTCATAGTAAACAATCCAGCTTCTTCACAGTCTATTCAAAAGGGGAACAGAAGAACATCACAACCACTGCAGCCTTAGTCCAAGCACCTTTTGTCCAGTAGAAGCAGGTCGACAAGATTGAAGAAAAGTGAAATGATTCATTCTTCACACAGTCATCTCATGTAGCCAAACTGGTTAAAAAGTTCCAACCCTTCTAGTCGCAGGTTCGTGACAGCCTTCAACAAGCTAAGCAATGCAACTTCTCTAGCAAGGCAAGCAGCTCATCAAGATGCAGATTCAACAAACATTTTTCTCTCTCCCCGGGGCACTCAATGCAATGGAGACCATTTCTTCTTAAGGAGGGGGGATTGATCCAGGTGGATATCGATGGCCACCCACCTATTCTAATTGGCTCAAAACAGTGTTCTAGCAATTTACTATTTTTAGCAGTTTTCGATTCCTAAACTTTCGGGGCCATTTTGAGGGCCTAAATGAAGTTTTTTTTTCGAATCGAACATCTTAATAGTAGCCACGGTATTTGGTTGAGCCCCAAAAATGAATATCCCCAAAAATACATTTCCAACGAGCTATTGTGTGACCCAAACGGAGATCGTATGCCAAAGTTACACCCCCGGGAAGTTGATACACCAAACTACCCAAAATGGGGTCCACAAAACTGTTCGTTTTTCATCTTCCGGGGTTAGGGTTTTGTATTTTCTTTATGTTAAAAAGGCCTTTAGATCCTCATTGTAATCCATCTTCTTTTGAATGTGAGTATCTATCACATCTCTTCTCAGAGATAAGCTACCACCATTCTAGCGAGTCTTTCACTCTGTATTTTTACAGTCTTGTACATTTTGTTCATTAATAGAAATTGTGTATTATTATATCTATGTGTTTATGGTTATATCTCTGATAAATACTTGTTATATTATTGGATATCAGATATATCTCTGTACATTTATTTATTATATCTCGGCTCTCATTTCGTGCAGAAAATAATCTGGATAAGTGGTATCAGAGCAGGTTGCTCTTGATCATTTTTCAGTGCATGTCCCCGACGAGGTCCGATTATAGAAAGTTGGGTCTCAAGCTTGTCTCTCTTGAGTACAATCTCTCTCGCACACCTAAGAAACCCTCCATGGCGAAAGAAAAGAAAAACAATGAAGTAGAAGATTTTATTAATCTGTTGCTTGAGCAAGCTCTCACGTGACAGAGGGACGAAATTATGGAGAATTTTTTCCATATCATTCAATGTTTTTTGATAACAACCGTCGCGTCTTCATCAAGTGGCCACTTTGGAGGCACCTTGCCTCTCAAGGTATAATTTAATTTTGATATTCTCGTATTTGAAGGTTAGATAAATGCGGATGCGCTAGAAAAATGGTTAAATCTGCTAGAAGGTTATTTCTCTGTTCACAATTTTTTCGATAGGGAAAAGATCATCTTCGCACTCCTTAAGGCTATTCCCCATGTCAAACATTGGTGGGAAATTTACTAGGAGCAAAGTTCCACAGAGGATTCTGGAATATATGGGGTCGAGCCCACTTAGTATTTTTTTGTGGATGCGGTCAAGGAACAATATTACGTTGTTGGCAACTATGAAGACCAGTACATGAGATGGACCACGCTGCATCAAAAGAGGGGCCATGCAGTGTCAGAGTTCACCAATACCTTCCATACCTTTTGCACCAAGATGGGTATCAAAGACTCCAAGAGACATTTGGTTTTGAAATACTGTGGGGCTCTACATAGATACATCCAAAATGAAATGGATTTTCAACACATCTCATCATTGGGTGTTGCTTATCGATATGTTGTTAAAATCGAACAAAAATTTAAGCACCAGAACAAATGGGAGTTCGGGTCTGCAAATCTGCAACAACCAAAGTATGATAAATACAGCCCTAACAAACAGTCTCCCTAAAACCAATCCAATCCATAGGAAAATAAGAGTCATGGGAAGACGAAGAAGTGTTAGCTTATGGCTTACCTTACCAATCACTAAGTCTAATTGTCACCTATATTTGTATTATTCATTTAGGATATTAGTAATACATCCTCAAGTGATGAGTAATGAGTTAGTTAAGATCGCTTATCCTAGTCATCGTGCATGATTTTAGGATCTAGAGAAAATCTCTCTATGAGGTGGTATTACCCATTATACTATATAAATATGTACCATTGGTGTGAACACAACTGAGAGTTGGCTAGTGAGCCTTTTTCGTCATCTTGTTGTTCCTGTCTTTATTTTATCAATTGGTATCAGAGCTCTTATGGTCTTAAAGCCTCATAGCACCATGGAAGTTGATGAGCAAATTTGATGAGCAATCTTGATGTTAAGATGTTGAGATGAACATAGAGACTCTATGCAAAAGAGTAGCAGCCAGACAAGGACAGCGAATCTGGTAGATCAATTCTATTTATTTTATCATGCAAATTGATTTTTTTTATCATTGAATGGAATAATGAAGACTACTATAACCTGATATCTTGATCTGCAATTTTTTCACTCATTCTTTAACAGTTTAAATGGGTATTCCTCCAAAAATGAAGTGGTAATATTAATGTTTTTTTCTTCCCAAATATGACATCGATGGTAATGAAAGATTGTTGACGTTTTTTATGTTCACCTTCAACACATGCATCAAGAATGATTTTAGGAGCTAAATTTCCCTCGTGGGATAATTTTTCATGGTTTTTCCCAAAACAATATTCTCTATTCTAAAAGTGATTCACCCAAATTATATATGAACAAATTATTTTACCTTAAAATTTGCCAAAATTTTATGCAAACTATATAAAATCCTTATAAATTTGAATATTTTTACAAAAATATGGCCAAACATTTTATAGTTGGAATATGAACGATTGTAAGATTCGCCAAGGTTTCTACATTTTAAAATAAATTTCCATCCTTAAAATCATCCCATATCCTCAGTAGGTATAACTTGTGAACATGCAGATCTGTCATTTTTAGTGTATTTTGTAGATCTAGAAATCTGTTGCGTAGATGTGAGTGATTACTTCATTCACTCAAGTGGTATCATGCACCGATATTTATTAGTCATGGATGATTCTACAGTTTAAATATTTTGAGGAACAAACTTCATCATAAATATTCAACGCCATTTGGTTTGACATCTAAGTATGCACATCCTAATTAGATCTACATTTTTTGCGTAGATGTTCCATCTTGATATTCAGATCTATATGTTCGTTGCCTTAACTACACCCAAAAGTTAGAAAAACATCTCGATTATCACAGGTGCACCAGCGATATGCACATCTGCATTAAAAATAATGCAACCCTAATGGAATAATCAATTCTTGGAATCAGATATCTATGCAAGGCATAGTATCCGTGAAGGAGCGGACCTTGAGAACATGTGAAAAATAGACATGATCACATCAATTCTCTCAGATCAACACACATATGCGGAGCTCTATAGTAATATGGAATCCCTGTGCGCAAATCTAGCATTTTTGCAATCTTATCTACCTCCTCTACATGAAGAAATGTGTACCTGTTTCATCTGATCTACACGGATCTGAAGTGTTCCGCATGGATCTGCAATTTGTTTGTTCTCGCAACAATATTCCAATAGTTTTCCATGGATGGTGAGAATTTCAAGCTCGATACTGCAACAACAACAAATTGCATATCTACATTTATTTGACAGCACAATGATAAAAGCAATTTCATTATTATGTTCAGCACAATGATTCACAATCTTTGGGATGCGCAACTACCAATGTGGATTTGATTTTGTGACAGGCATATGTGGCAAGGCGTTGCAAGAAAATTTAAGAGTTGTTTGCTCAGTTCACAGAGAAATATTCCACATGGATCTGCCTCGGATCGGATATCAACGACGACAAAAAAAAAGAATGAATATCCCTGATCCGGCGATCTGATCTGCAAGCGGTAAAGAAATATTGAAAGAATTAACACATAGCTTAGGAAGAGCATGAAATCATGATCGAGAATCCTTATCACATGGAACCTGGAACCTGGCAACGCTTTTCATGGGTACCATATCAAGAGATCATATATACTCAACCCACAAGAACAGGCCACCTCTAACTCTTCTCGTATTGTGCTCTCAATTTCTTCAGGCGGTTTTGTCTATTGAAAATTAACCATTATTGTGATCTAATTCTTCGTCACCGCTTGCATATAGTCAGCGAAGTTCATCTTGCAGGTAATGGACAATCCATTCGAGCGGAGCATCATTTTCACTCTCGAGGAAACCCTAGCAGCCTAAATATTTGCATGGTGTTTTTGGTCTTCAACACATTTGCATTGACTCTAGTCCAGATTCCAAAGATTTTAATGTGCAGCGATTCCAATTCCATATTTTTGTTATCTCCAATATCCCATACGATCCTTTCAACTATTAATTGTATAGTGTTTTCATCGTAAGCACACAATCCCAGAGGATCCTTTCAACTATTAATTGTATAGTTGACACTATACAATTAATAGTTCCTAAGATCCCCTTATTTAATTTATTGTACAACTATACACACATGATTACACATTGCTTGAATAGTCTAGTTTTGACATTAGGCTTGTAAGCACACAATTAATTTTAGTGAAGCACATACATTGAAGCATGAGTAATCAAGAAGCAATGTAGATATCAAATTAGCAATCATATCAACATTGCACACATCAATATCATAATCAATGTCTCAAAGCATCGACAATGAATTCTAATTTGAAGATCAATTCAACTTCAGAACAAATGATTCTACATCAAGAAATACGTGAATCAAGTTAATGAAGCATTCAAAATTGAAGATCATTTGCCACTTGCAATAGTTTATTTGTAAGAGTGAAATCAAATTTAATTTGAGTTGAATTGTAATTTTTCGGGTGCATTCTCGGTTGAACCCGACACCCATTTGAGTCATTGTAAGTCAAAACTTAATAAGGTTGAGTAAAACTCAAATCATTGTAATACTTTGGGGTACATTTTCGGTGGTATCTGACACCCTCATCTTGCTAGATACAAATTCAAATGAGTGTGAAAAATTCAAGCGAGTGTGAAGTTAAAGTGAGCAATTCAAGTGAGTGAGTTGCAAGTCTGCTTTTGTCGAGTCAAATTGTAATCAGGATCTACCTGCACAAGGAGACCTCATTTAGTGTTTTGAAATGGTTCAAAGTCAAGAATTATTAGAGTTGTTGAACACTCTAATAATCATAGTTGAAGACAATACGGTGATATTGAACAAAGCAACTCTACAATATGTTCCAACTTGTTTGCAAGTGACGCAGGCTAAAGTTGGACTTCTTCAATATCAATCCCAACCATTGAACAATGAGTTAGTAGCTCTCAAAAAACAACAGCTAGTGAAGTGTTTTGGACTAGTTTTTGTTCAGAACAACCCTCTCTATGATGATGATGATGATGATTTTGATCTACATTTAGTGCAAGAGAAACTCAATAAAACAACTCTAGATGCAAAAGAAGATGAAGCTATTTTTGAATCTACATTTCAAGAGTTTTTTTTTTTAGTTTAGTGAAGAAAACCTTTTAATGACGAAACAACATGCAGTAAATCAACTTTCACTGATTTCAAAGAAATCGGTTCAAAATACGCTTTCCAAGCCCATCATCATACCTTGGAAAGAAATAATTTACAACAAGAATAGAACAGGACTTGGATATGACAAGGAATTCACCTTTCATATTCTCGATTATTCAAAACCAATCAAGTTCCAAAGTATTGGATGCCTTCAAGAAGTTTCAACTTTACTTGTTCAAATTCAGCATCAAAATGATAAGTGTCAACATTGTAATCGAGTTGGTCACAAGGAGAGCCAGTGTTTTGATCTCCATCCTTGCCAGCATTGTGGCAAGCATAACCATTCTTCAGACATATTTTCAACACTAAAGAAACCCGCAAGATTGAAGATTCACTATGAGTGGATCGAACTTTGGCAGTGGTCATCAACAACCAAGATATTATATAAGTGTTACCATAGAATTCAATCTCGAGTAAAGATCAATATTGCAGCACATAACATTTTTGTACCTCACATAAGTGGTCCTCTTATGGCGTAGATTTCGAGCATGGACCTCACGGGATGAGATAACATGTGGTTTTTTCCGCATGCCCACTTCATGTTGTACACAAATGGAATAAGTATGGTACTCTTTTGAGCCTAGAGGGAGGAGTACAATGATGTAAATCTTACGCACCTTAAGGGGGGAGTTCAAAAATAAAATGGTGATGTTTCATTAAACCACTTGTGGTCTATCCTTTCAATTGACAAAGGGGAGAATTGATGATGGAATTGAAGATGGTTGCCAAACCGAAAGTTTAGACAAAAAAAAATATGCCAGATGGACATCAAATTTGTCAGATGGAAAAATGCAGTCTGTAGATGACAGACTTTGGCAGAATTATGGTTCAATGAAATGCAATTGAATCATACACATGATACATTGGGATGTTGTTGGACACCTAAAAGTGTCAAAATTGGTTAGTGTTTATCCAAAAACCATCAGATATATGGTATCAATTGGTCAATGGTTATCCCAAACCACAAATTCAAAGAGCACTTCAGTGATACACGGACAGTAGAGTGGTGATACTACATGTTCACCAATTAGCAGAAGACATTAGATTCTTCTAGCTCAAATACTTTGCAAAATGATCGAATTATCAAGCAATCAAGGAATGTTCATATATTACAGTTGTCCACTTCCATATCTCATCTCTCTTCTAGTTCATTTCAAATGAACCATCCAACATCCAGATTAGCGGTTTTCAGACAGTTCTTCATTGAGGCTCAGCTCAGGAGTTACAGTATGAAGACTTGGAATTGATACTATTTTATGCTTCATTGTTGGTATTATTGATCGGAATTGTGATTGAGGGGGGGAATGTTATCCTATGGCTTACCTTACCAATCACTAAGTCTAATTTTCACCTATATTTTTATTATTCATTTAGGATATTAGTAATATATCCTCAAGTGATGACTTATGAGTTAGTTAAGTTTGCCTAGCCTAGTCATCATGCATGATTTTAGGATCTAGAGCAAATCTCTCTATGAGGTGGAATTACCCATTGTACTATAAATATGTACCATTGTTGTGAATATAATTGAGAGTTGGCTAGTGATCCTTTTCCATCATCTTGTTGTTCTAGTCTATATTTAATCAAGAAGTACACTTGAAATTTGTGTGATTTCCACAAAATCCCCTGGCACAACACCGATGAATGTCGCTCAAAACAGTCATTGGTGGTCGAGATCAAAGACAAGGATCTGAACCCTGATTCGGAATCTGATTCAACCAAAAGAACTAGCAGATCTTGAAGAGGGGGAGCAATTCTTTCATTCATAGATATGGGTGAAGGGGACCTCATTTCATTTCATTGTTGATAGATGAAGCGAGAAGAACCTCATCTCGGCAGAGGTCGTCAAACAGTTGGGATTATCGACAACACCACACCCCCAACCATACAACATCAGGTGGCTTCGCCAGGGACAAGACTTTTGTGTCAGCCAACACTGTCGATTGTCATACAGCATCCAGACCTTCAAAGACGAGGTATGATGTGATGTTTCCCCACCGAATGTATGTGATGTTCTGGTGGGCCAGTCATATATGTGGAAGCGCCATGTTATTTATGAGTCTCGACCCCATAGTGTCATTGTTACTCTGGGGGGGTCATCTCTACAAGATACCATAGGTAGTTCAAACTACTGTCCCACCTAAACAATGTCGCAAGGGAGTATCTCATATGACAAAATTTAGCTTCTTCACAGTCTATTCAAAATGGGAACAAAAGAACACCGCAACAATTGCATCCTCAATCTAAGCACCTTATGTCTAGCAGAAGCAGGTAGACAAGATTGAAGCAAAGCGCAAGGATTCCTTCTGCACACAATCATATCATGTAGCCAAGTTGGTTTAAAAGGTCCAACCCTTCCAGCCACAGGTTAATGACAACCTTCAACAAGCTAAGCAGCACAACTTCTCCAGCAAAGCAAGCAGCAAATTAAGATGCAGATTCAACAAATGCTTTTCTCTCTCCCCCAGGCACTCAATGCAATGGATACCATTTCTTCCTAAGGAGGGAGGATTGATCCAGGTGGATATCGGTGGATACCCACCTATTCCAATTGGCTCAAAACAGTCTTCTAGAAATTTACTATTTTTAGCAGTTTTTTGGTTCCTAAACTTCTGGGGGCATTTTGAGGGCCTAAATGAAGTTTGTTTCTGGATCGAGCACCTACATGATATCCTGAGGCCCTTATTGAGCCCCCAAAATGAATCTCCTTGAAAATACATTTACAACAAGCTATCGGTCACACCAAATGAAGATCATATGCCAAAGTTATGCCCTTGGGAAGTTGATACACCAAACTACCCAAAACGAGGTCTACAAAATTGTTGGCTTTTCATCTTCCAGGGTTAGGGTTTTGGATTTTATTTATGTTAAAAGTACCTTTAGAGCCTTATTTTAATCCATATTCTTGCAATTGTGAGTAACCTTCAGATCTCCTCTCCGAGATAAGCTTCCACCATTCTAGAGAGTCTTTCACTCTATATTTTTATAGTCTTGTACATTTCGCTCATTAATAGAAATTGTGTCTTACTGTATCTCTGTGTTTATGGTTATATATCTGAGAAATATTTGTTATATTATTGGATATCCTATATATATCTGTACATTTATTTATTATATCTTCGCTTTCATTTTGTGCCGAAAATAATCTGGATTAGTGGTATTAGAGTAGGTTGCTCTTGATCATTTTTCAATGCATATCCCCGATGAGGTCCGAGTATAGAAAGTTGGGTCTTGAGCTTGTCTCTTTTGAGTAAAATCGCTCTTGCACAACCAAGAAACCCTCCATGTAAAAAGAAAAGAAAATGACGGAGAAAAAGATTCTATTAATATGTTGCTTTAGCAAGCTCTCAATCGGCAGAGGGACGAAATGATGGAGAATTTTTCCCATATCCTTCAACGCTTGTCGATAACAATCGACGTGTCTTATTCAGGTGGCCACTTTGGAGCACCTTGCCTTTCAAAGTACAAGTTAATTTTGATATTCCTATATTTGAAGGTCAGATAGATGAGGATGCCCTAAAAAAATGGTTAAATATGCTAGAAGTTTATTTCTGTGTTCACAATTTTTTCAACAGGGAAAATATCACCTTCGCACTCCTTAAGGCTCTCCCCCATGTCAAACATTGGTGGGAAACTTACAAGGAGAAAAGTTCCACAAAATAGTTTAGAATATATGGGGTCGAGCCCACTTGGGATTTTTTGTGGATGTGTTCAAGGAACAATATTACCATGTTGGCAACTATGAATACTAGTACATGAGATGGACTACGCTGCGTCAAGAGAGGGGCAAAGCAATGTCGGATCTCACAAATACATTCCATACCTTGCGCACCAAGATAGATATCAAAGACTCCGAGGGAAATTTGGTTATGAAATACCATGGGGCTCTACACAGATACATCCAAATTGAAATGGATTTTCTGGACATCTTATCACTGGGTGTTGCTTATCAATATGTTGTTAAAATCGAGCAAAAATTTAAGCACTGAAACAAATGGGAGTTCGGGTCTACAAATATGAAACAACCAAAGTATGATAAAGACATCCCTAACAAACAGCCTCCCGAAAACCAATCCAAGCCACAGGAAATGAAGGGTCACGGGAAGATGAAGAAGGACACTGGAAAATGGTGTGATTTCCACAAAATCCCTTGGCACAACACCGATGAATGTCGCTCAAAATAGTCATTAGTGGCCGAGATACCTTTCCAACGAGCTATCGTGCGCCCCAAACGAAGATTGTATGCCAAATTTATGCCCTCGTGAAGTTGATACACCAAACTACCCAAAAGGGGGCACACAAAACTATTGGCTTTTCATCTTCCGGGGTTAGGGTTTTGGATTTTATTTATGTTAAAAAGGCCTTTAGAGCCTCATTGTAATCCATATTCTTGTGAATGTGATTATCCGTCATATCTCTTCTCAAAGATAAGATGCCACCATTCTAACGAGTCTTTCACTCTGTATTTTTACAGTCTTGTACATTTCGCTCAATAATAGAAATTGTGTATTATTGTATCACTGTGTTCATGGTTATATCTCTGATAAATCTCTTTTATATTATTCGATATTGGATATATATCTATACATTTATTTATTATATATCCACTCTCATTTCGTGTTTATAATAATCCGGATCATGAGCTATCGTTGAATTCTGATAGACCATCGAAGAGGAGTGTGCTCGAAGTATTGAGCTACCATGAGTTATTACCACTCCAATCACCCATGACCCCGAGAACTTTATTTAACACGCATTTCAACATTTTTATATAGTTTTTATTCATTTTTATAATTGCACGTTGGTGGATGGGGGTTATTTCCTTAATTAATTTTGATTGTGGTTATTTCCTTAATTAATTTTGGCTTTCACGTGATTTAGATGATAATGTTTCATTTTTTTATTATTTTATTTTTTATTTTCTTTAATTATTTAATTATTTTAATTTTTATTATTATTAATTTGGTTGTTTAACATAGGTTAATTGTAAATAATTTAATTATTTACTTATTTTATTTCATTTTATTTTAATTTTCCTAATTTTTAGGAAGAAAATTAGCCAAAATTATATTACAAGTCATAGGTCCTATGTTTTCCCTAGGTTCTTTTTCAAATTAGCTAAAGGGGCTAAAACCATTTAAACCAGTAAGTGTTGGATTCTCTTATGCATGTGGGTTTTTTATTTGTAGGTTAAGGATCAATAGCCGTGATTCACCCACAGGCATGATTAAGGGTTGTTGAACATCATTTTTCAAACGTGCATATCTTGAGCTACAAGTGTCAGAATTGAACGCATGATACCTCGTTGGAAAGGTTTCAGACTGAGGAATATAGTAAGAGAGGTCTTTAGGCCAAAAAAGTGATAGAGAACATAAAAAAAAATGCAGGAAATAGCAGACCACGAATTTTTGGTGGAAATTGACTAGGAAAACTTCAAGCAGTTATATCTAAGGCTACAAGCAACGAAATCAGGTCTAAGATAGCTCGTCGAAAATATATAGGAGAGAATAATGGGACGAAATAGAAATTGTTGGAATATTGAGAGTAAAAATTCTCTGAAAATGCAGAATACAAAAGAGGCTCGAATTTAATTGAAGAACGGGCGAAGCAGTGTTGAAGTAGTCATATATGAAGCCACAGAAGTCGAAATCGGACCACCAAGAACATGATTCAAAGATGAGACAAAGGAGAAGAAGCTAGAATGATCTTAATCAGTAGGAAAACACCAGAAACATCACGAGGGATAGAAGAAGACACCAACATGCGGAGTCAATAATATTTTTAGATAAATATCATTTGTAAACTACCTGAGGGCGAGAATAACCACTCAAGAGTCTCTTCAGCCTCTATTTGTAACTCCCACATATTTATTTTTTTAAATGTTTAAAAATTTTGAAATGTAAAATGATGAAACGAAATGGAAAATGAAATGAAAAACCACGAGAGTTGAAGAGTCTCTCTTGTTTTATAAAAGAGAGTTCATTGAATATTAGAGGGGACTTTTGTCCTTGGTAAATGAAAGATGGTACTATTACTTTTGAAAGGATAAAGAGCAAGAGGCATTCTGGGAATTTTTTATTTTGGTAGATGTATATATACTTATCTTTGTGCATTTTTCTTATGCTTGAGTTGTTGGTGGTGGAGCCTAATTATCTTCTTGATTCATAGGTCTTTGTTTTCAGCCGTGTTTATACCCCATGAAAAATTTGCATCCCATAATAATGTACACTCCTCAACGCGGGGGAGTGCATAGGGGGTTTACCCCCTTTGCGAGGTCTAGGGGAGCTATCCCCCCCGGCTAGGGGGTCCGGGGGCAAGTGGGCCCCCGGCAAGGGTTTGGGGGACAGCATTCCCAGATGGGGGTTCAAGGGAGAAGCCCCCTTAGGAAAAATTTCCCTGTAAATGTTTATTGTAATTCCATTGTAAATCTAGACCGTTCATTATAAGGTCACAGATCTGATGGTAGAAGTTATGTTAGGGTTTTTTTCCCTAAAAGGAAACCCTCTTTTATGAGGGAAATGTATTGTGAATATTGTATTCTGAGATAGGATACTGTGAGAGAAATAAGTGGAAGTTATAGCGGGCTTGTTGTAGGTTGTATCCCTTCATTTGTTGGATAATAATAAAGGAAGGACCTGGAAATTTCTCTGGTGGACGTAGCCCACACTGGGTGAACCACGTATATTTATGTCTCTATTATATTGTGTATATTTTGTGTTTTATTTCCGCATTTGTTTTATTTTATTGCTCTGTGATCTTGTTTTTCTAACATGAGTAGCATAGAATTATGATGTATAAACTATTTATTCACTTTATTCTAAATCCTCATGCCATCACACGTTCCCTTATGAGTACAGAAATAATGTTATGAATGCATTGTACAACAAATTTTGTATGTATCTATATCATTGTTTTTATCATTTATCATTAGCATACATGAATTATGTATGGTTCCAATGATATTATCTCTCATTGTTCTCATTTAGTTAGTTTTTCTCCTGTGGGATAGATTAGAATTAGTTATTATAGATTAGTTTTCTTTCAGCTTAGAGTAGGTTTATATTTAATTAGGATTCTTTGGGGGACAATTCACTATCTTTCCCTTTTTTATTATTTTAATTATTAGTGGCAACTAGGCCCACATACTAGTTGGAAATGCTACACCAGATGAGAGTAGGTCTAATTGTGACCTGCCATCGGGTGTTCTCCCTTACCTGCTTGACAAACCATTTGGACACGTCAACACCTTCTTAATTTTAGCACGTGGTACAAACCGCAAATTTCATCATACTCTATTTTGTCTATCAATTGTGTCTTGTGTATCAAAGAAGGCACTTTCCCAAAAACACCAATGGTTCCTTTGATCAAAACCCATGATTGTTTTAAACAAAAAGATCACCTTTTCCAACAATTAGCCTAGTGTTCACCTATGTGCATATGGAATTCCCAAATATATTTAAGACACCTCTTAGTTCTTTGTTAATGGTCATAATATCTCTTTTACACATGAAAACTCTGATGTGTTGGCACTGACCTTGTGATCTAGATCACTTGTTCTCTCTTCTCATACCCCTAGCCTACTTAAATAAATTATCATTAAATTGTTTGGGGATCATGTAAGTACTTTCTATTTTTAACAAGTTGAGCTCCAAGCCTTGTATCATGATTATGAACATATAGTATTGATCCTTCAGACATTCTGAGTCTTTTAGACCTTTTATGGGATGACTTGTCAGTATTTCTAGTTTTAGTGAGTGGAGTACCATGGCTCGTAGGTCAATTTGGATTGTGTATTTGGAATCCTTACAGAAAATAAAATTTAATAAGTATGATATCATTGACATGAAAAGAGATTATATTTTTAGCAGTGTCTATTTTAAAACATTTGACACATGGTGGTGTTCTCCTAGTCATCCTAGATGTTTTTGGCAGTTTCCTATTTTTAGGAGTCGGACCCTATTTTTAGCAATTTATGTTTACAGCAGGGGTGGTCGCCTCCAAAATATGACAAGTGGCAGGGTCAAAATCTGACATTTGGCAGTGATGCAGTGTGACATGTGGCAACTAGGTGTCATAATTAATAAGGGGGTGCACTTTCCAAGGTTAAAAGCAATACATGGAAATTAATTAATTAAAAGGGGGCATGTGGATGAGGTGGTAGTCTCATGGATTTCATTGAGTCAATCAAGGCTTAAATCGCTCATTCTATTTTCCCTTCACATGTCATTATCTCACTTTCAATGCAATTAATTCCATTAAAAGCCTTTTTAATACCTCTTAAATGCCAAATCCCTAAAAAAATAGGGTGCATTCTCTCCCAATGGCTAGAACATGCATGTCTTAGCTAAATTTATCCCAAGATCATTCGCTTGATTCCTATTTTCCTCCTACATGCATTTTCTTCCTCTCTTAAAGCCTAAGGCACATTAATTCCCTCTCATTAATTATCTCCCATTCCAAGAATGTGCCCTCACTCTCCCTATTTTCCCACATGTGTGGCGCATTGCTTTCACTCCACTCCACTCCACTACCTTTATTCCCATGTTCCACCTATTAACCCTACCTCTCCCTATATCCCCTATTCCTTGTGCACTCATCCCTCATGTACCTCCCTAACCTTTTATTCTTCGTATTTCCTCACTCTCTCATCTCCTAGTGCGCCTTCCTCCTATTATTTAGGGCACACTTCTCTTTACTATGTCCATGAATCCTTTTCCTCACTCACTGAAACACCTTTATTCTTTCACATGTTCTTAGTTGTATCCATAATCTCTTATTCTTCCCTCTTTGCATCCCCTATTTCCTTCTAATCTCCCTAATCTTCATTCCCCATGCGCCTTCTCTCCTAAAAATTAGGGTGTGAACTCCCTTTTCCCTCTTTTTCCACACTTTCTTCCCTTTTTACCCTCACATATGCACATTAACTCATGTGTCTATCCTCCCATGTGCATTGTTTACTCCTCTTCACTCCTACTTACCTCACTCGTGCACATGCATTATGATTTTACTCCCTCACGTGCGCCCTCATGGTCTCTTGGTGAAGTGTGCCCCTATTGCCTATATATTGGAGGCTTGGATACATTATCATGGTTGGATTTTTGCAGTAACAACATTCACTTTCTCTCTTTGTTTTATCATTCTCTTCTATACTAGCTACTCTTTCTTTGTGTGAGGATAATCAGTGTATCGGTTCTTGACTTCTCTATTGTGGCACAATCAACCCTTTGGAAAGCCTTTAATAACGAAGTATTGTGTTTGCATCAAAATTTCCTTCTTGTCAGTATTGTGTTCTTACTTTTGTGCATTGATTAGTAGCTCATAGTCTATTTTTGTTATTGATTCAAGTCTTTCAATTGATTTTCTTTCCTTATTTATATCCATCTTTCTCACGCTAACACTGCAAGGTCCTTCCAAGCGAATTAAAACTATATTTTCCTAATGTCTTGGTGGCAGTGTTTACACATCGTCCAAGACATATTTGTTGTTTTTTTGTGTGTGTTTTTGTAGAAAACTCAAATCCAATATCAACTACCTAGTACCTAGGGACTCCCCCCTAAGGTTGGCACGCACTGGCCTGAACAAAGAGGATGTTTGATCGTGACAATTTGGGGCATTCTCTCCTCGAATTAGCCTATTTTCCATGATTTCTTTTTAATTATCAGATTTGATTGGAGGGTGAAAAAGTGTGCTAACAAATTGGCATCGCTACTGAGGAACACGAACCTTGGTAACACGACATTCGGTGAGTTTTTATTTCATTGGTGATAGTGTATGGCCCATAACGGAGTGGGTGAAGGTTACGATGGGGTCCTGTAAGGCATTCTTTCTGCAAGTGCAACCAAACTTTGTCATCCACCTAAAACTTAAGTGGCACTTGATGTTGATCATGGAGTTGTTTGTACTTGTCATTGGACTTCTGTAGGATATCTTGAATCTGTTGGCAGATGTGCCCCTTGTGAAGCAGTTCTTGGATCTGTCGCTTGATCTCCTCTTTCTCTAACAAAGAGCGGTGATATACTGGCCCATTGGGCAATATTGCGTCAGGGGTCAGATCAATGGGGTTCTTGACCTGGCAGTGCAGAGGTACCCCTGTAGGTGACAAGAAGATATCTGAGTATTCTTCCATGAACTTATCTACTTGTTTCTATGGTGTGGAGAGGTCGGTCGCAGATACCCTGGATGTGGTTGTGATCTTTCGCTTATTCTGAGAGTGAATCACAAAGAAGACAAACTTCCCCTTATGAGAGATGACCTTCCTGCATTGCTTAGCAGAGATCAAGGAAATAGCACTAGGTGGGACTGCCTCGGGTATCCTGTACAATTTCTCGTTCAAAGTAATAATAACACTACAAGGCCTAGACTCATATACAGCATGACATTTCCATAAATAAGGTTGGCCCAAAATAACATCACAAACTTCGAGAGGAGCAACATCACACAATACCTCGTCTTTGAAGGGCTTGATGTCGTACGACAGTCGACACTGTTGGCTGACATGGATATCGCTTCCTTGGCAGAGATATCCAATGGTGTAGGGTTGTGGGTGTGGCATTGTTGGCAGGGCCAGCCACTTGACGACCTCTACTAAGATAAAGTTATTCTAGCTACCGCTATCAACGATGAAGTGCAGCGGGGTGCCTTTTAGCCACATTTGTGAATGGAAGAGGCACTCTCCTTCTTCTGGCTTGTTTGGTTCAAGAGGTTGGAGCTTGGTGGTTGCAACAGTGGCACTGGGTTCTGCATCAATGATTCATCTTCCCCTTTCTGGTTCTGCCTTAGAGTCAGAATCTGCATCTGATTTAGAGGCTTTCACTTCGGCCACCAGTGACTTCTTTGAGCGGCAGTCAGCAATGTTATGCCAAGGGCTCTTATGAAAGTTGCACCACTTCCTGGTATCTTTCTTTGTCTTTCTAGTGTCCTTCTCTGCTTGCGGCTTGGACTGGGTATTCTGATACTATCTATATTTTCTCTGTCCTTTTTTCTGTGGGTTGGGGCCTCCATTTCTTGGATTTTGTTGTGAGGGGTTCCCAGGCCCAAATTGTCGCGTCTTTTGTTTGAGCTTCTGCTCGATTTTGATGGCATATCGGTAGGTCGCGCCTAAGGATGAGATGTCTCGAAATTCCATTTTGTTCTGGATGTATCTATGCATAGCATCGTGATACTTGAGCACCATATGTCTCTCTGAATATTTGATACCCATCTTGGTGCACATGGTATGGAAGATATTTGTGAAATCTGGCACTGCTTGGTCTCTTTCTTGCCGCAATGTGGTCCATTTGGTATACAGGTCATCATAACTTCCGACAGGGTAGTATTGTTCCTTAATAGCATCCCTGAAGGATTCCCAAGTGGACGTGACTAAAAATAATGAGGTTTCCTCTGTTTCCTTTTTCTCACAGAAAGTTTCCTACCAATATTTGACATGGGGAATGGCTTTGAGGAGTGCAAAAGTAATATTTCGAAAAGTTATGGACAGAAAAATACCCTTCTAGTAGATTCAACCACTTGTCTATAGCATCTGTGTCTATCTAACCTTCAAATATAGGAATATCGAAGTTTATTTGTACCCAAGGGGGCAGTGCCTCCATTTGAAGAAGATGTGTCACCTACTGGTAGCCGCCAAAGGATTTGCGCGAAACTATCCATCATCTCGTTCCTCTATTGTGTGAGGGCTTCCTCAATCAATAGTTTGAAAGGATCTCTTGTCCCGTCATCTTTATTTTCTCCTACCATGAGAGGTCACTTGGGCGTGCGAGAGATTCTGTCCTCAAGAGAAACAAGTTCGAGACCCAACTCTTTATACTCTGACCTCATTGGGGACATGCATTCAAATGACAAGGAAAAGACCACTCGGATACCATTGATCCGGATTTTATGAGAAAAACGAAATGAATAAAAATTATTAACAGGTTTTCAGCACAAAATAACAAACATACAGTAAAACTGGTTTTCTATTCAATAACGAAACAAGTTGAAACTGTAAACTACAGCGAAAACAAGCTTGTTGGAATGGTGGTGGCTTATCTCTGAGAAGAGATGTGATGATTGTGTGCATTCGCAAGAAGAAGATTACAATGAGGCTCTGAAGGCCTTTTTACAATAAAAAATAATGCCAAAAACCTTAGACATCAAAAAACCTAACCCTAGGAGATGAAGCGCCAAAAGTCATGTGGGCCTCGTTTGGGTAAGTTAGTACATCAACTTCCTGGGCTAGTAACTTTTGCATACGATCTCTGTTTTAGGCGTATGATAGCCCGTTGGAAAGGTATCATAGAGGATATTCCTTTTGGGGCCTCAATCATATCATCAAATATCATTGAGAATCCCTATACTGAAAAACCTTCATTTAGGCCCTCAAAATGGCCCCGAAAGTTAAAACTGCTAAAAATAGTAAATTGCCAAAATTGTCAGAAAATTGTTTTGAGCCAGTTGGAAAAGGTGGGTGCCCAACGATATCCATATGGATCAATCCTCCCTCCTTATGAATAAATGGTCTCCATTACGTTGAGGTCCCCCATCAGATGAGGAAAGTTCTGTTGAATTTGGCCCCGGGTGAGCCACTTGCCTTGGTCCAAGAGTTGCCCTGCTTTAACGACTCGATAAAGCTGGATCCTTTGTTGTCGAGTGACCTTGATATATGTGTCCACAATCTGATCATTGGATGCCTATTGTATGTATTCAAGATTGAGCTCTATTGGTGTTAGTTGTTCTGCTACTTCTGAGATGTCCAATAACGGTGGGAAATAAGGGCGACGGAGATCCACGTTGAACACTAGGTGTAGGCCAAGGAAAGGAGGAATGTTGAGCTCAAAATCATTATCCCCCACGGCCTTAGTGATAGTGTATGGCCCATAATGGAGTGGGCGAAGCTTCTGATGGGGCCTTGTAAGGCGTTCTTTTTGTAAGTGCAACAAAACTTTGTCGCCCACCTTAAAATTATGTGGCACTCGATGTTGATCATGGCGTTGTTTGTACTTGTCATTGGACTTCTGTAGGATATCCTGAACCTATTGGAAGATGTGCCCCTTGTGAAGTAGTTCTTGGATATGTAGCTTGATCTCCTCATTCTCTAACAAAGAGCGGTGATAGACTGGCCCATTGGGAAACGGTGCACCAGGGGTCAGATCGATGGGGTGCTTGATCTGGCAGTGCATAGGTACCCCTGTAGTGATGAGAAGATACATGAGTATTCTTCCACAACCTTATCTACTTGATTCTATTGTGTGAAAAGGTCGGTTGTAGATACCCCGGATGTGGTAGTGATATTTTGCTTATTTTGAGAGTGAATCACGAAGAAGACAAACTTCCCCGTCTGAAAGATGACCTTCCTGCATTTCTTAGTAGAGATCAAGGAAATATCACTAGGTGGGACTGCCTCGGGTATCCAGTAAAATTTCATGTTCAAAGTAATAATAACACTACGAGGCCTAGACTCATATATAGGATGACGTTTCCATAAATAAGGTTGGCCCAAAAGAACATCACAAACTTTGAGAGGAGAAACATCACACAATACCTCAACTTTGAAGGGCTTGATGTCATACAATAGTCGGCACTGTTGGATGACACGAAGATCACTTCCTTGGCGGAGCCATCCAATGGTGTAGGGTTGTGGGTGCGGCGTTGTTGGCAAGGCAAGCCGCTTGATGACCTCTGTTGAGATGAGGTTCTTCTAGCTACCACTATCAATGATGAAGTGCAGCGGGGTGCCTTTTATCCACATCTATGAATGGAAGAGGCGCTCACCTTCTTCTATCTCGTTTGGTTCACAAGGCTGGAGCTTGGTGGTAGCAATGGTGGCACTGGGTTCCGCGTCAATGATCTATCTTCCCCTTTCAGGTTTTGTCTTAGAGTCATAATACGCATCTGATTCGGAGGCTTTCACTTCAGCCACCAGAGACTGCTTTGAGCAGCAATCAGCAGTGTTATGCCAAAGGCTCTTATGGAAGTCACACCACTTCCCGGTATCTTTCTTTGTCTTTTCGGTGTCCTTCTTTGCTTGCGGCATGCAATGGTTGTCCTGATACAGTCCATCTTTTCTCTATCCTTTTTTCTGTGGGTTGGGGCTGCCCTTTCCTGGATTTTGTTCTGAGAAGTTCCTAGGCCCAAACTGTCACGTCTTTTGTTTGAGCTTCTGCTCGATTTTGACGGCATATCGATAGGCCGCACCCAAGGATGAGATGTCTAGAAATTCCATTTTGGTCTGGATGTATCTATGCATAAAACTGTGATACTTGAGCACCAGATGTCGCTCTTAATCTTTGATACCCATCTTGGTGCGCAAGGTATGGAAGATATTTGTGAAATCTGGCACTGCTTGGTATTTTTCTTGCCACAGTGTGGTCCATTTGGTATACAGGTCATCATAACTTCTGACAGGGTAGTATTGTTCCTTAATAGCATCCCTGAAGGATTCCCAGGTGGTCGTGAGTAAAAATAATGATGTTTTCTTTGTTTCCTTTTTCTCACATAAAGTTTCCCACCAATCTTTGACATGGGGAATGGCTTTGAGGAGTGAAAAAGTAATATTTTCTCTATTCGAAAATTTATGGACAAAAAACTTTCTTTCTAGTAGATTCAACCACTTTTTTACAGCATCTACGCCTATCTAACCTTCAAATATAGGAATATCGAAGTTTATTTGTACCTTGAAGGGGGCAGCACCTCCGTTCGAAGAAGATGTGTCGTCTGTTGGTAGTCGTCGAAGGATTTGCACGAAACTATCCATCATCTCATTCCTCTGTTGTGTGAGGGATTCCTCAATCAACAGTTTCAAAGGATCTCTTGTCCCATAATATTTTTTTTCTCCTACCATGAGAGGTCGCTTGGGCGTGCGAGAGCTTCTATCCTCAAGAGAAACAAGCTCGAGACCCAACTCTTTGTACTCTAACCTCATTGGGGACATGCATTAAGACGACAAGGAACAGACTGCTCTGATACTACTGATCCGGATTTTATAAGTAGAACGAAATGAATACAGATTATTAACAGGTGTTCAACACAAAATAACAGAGATACAATAAAATTGGTTTTCTATTCAATAACGAAATAAGTTGAAACTGTAAAATGCAACGGAAACAAGCTTGTCGGAATGGTGGCAGCGTATCTCTGAGAAGAGATGTGACGGATACGCACATTCGCAAGAAGAAGATTACAATGAGGCTCTAAAGGCCTTTTTACAACAAAAAATAATTCCAAAAACCCTAGACATCCAAAAACCTAACCCTAGAATATGAAGCGCCAAAAGTCATGTGGTCCCCGATTGGGTAAGTTAGTACATCAACTTCCTGGGGTCGTAACTTTTGCATACGATCTTCGTTTTAGGCGTGTGATAGCCCGTTGGAAAGGTATCATCGAGGAGATTCATTTTAAGACATCAATCATGCCTTTAGCTATCATTTAGAATATATATCCCCAAAAACATTCATTTAGGCCCTCAAAATGGCCACGGAAGTTAAAACTGCTAAAAATAGTAAATTGTCAAAATTGTCAGAAAATTGTTTTGAGCCAGTTGGAAAAGGTGGGTGGCCACTGATATCCATATAGATCAATCCTCCTTCCTTAGGAAGAAATGTTCTCCATTGCGTTGAGGCCCCTCATCATATCAGGAAATTTCTGTTGAATTTGGCCTCAGGTGAGCCACTTGCCTTGTTGCAGGAGTTGCCCTGCTTTCATGACTCGATAAAGTTGGATCCTTTGTTGTCAAGTTCCCTTGATCTAAGTGTCCACAATATGATCATTGCATGCCTATTGTATGCAGTCAGGGTTGAGATATTTTGGTGTCAGTTGTTCTGCTACTTCTGAGGTGTCCAATAATGGTGGGAAACAAGGGCGAAGGAGATCCACGTTGAACATTGGGTGAAAGCCAAGGAAAGGAGGAATATTGAGCTCAAAAGAATTATCCCCCATGGACTTGGTGATAGTGTATGGCCCATAACGGAGTGGGCGAAGCTTCCGATTGGGTCCTCTAAGTCATTCTTTCTGCAAGTGCAACAAAACTTTATCGCCCACCTAAAACTTATGTGGCACTCGATGTTGATCATGGCGTTGTTTGTACTTGTCATTGGACTTCTGTAGGATATCATGTACCTGTTGGTGGATGTGCCCCTTGTGAAGCAGTTCTTGGATCTATCTCTTGATCTCCTCATTTTATTACAAAGAGCGGCGATAAACTGGCCCATTTGGAAATGGTGTGTCGGGGGTCATATTGATGGGGTGCTTGACCTGGCAGTGCAGAGGTACCCCTGTAGGTGAGGAGAAGATATCCGAGTATTCTTCCATGACCTTATCTACTTGCTTCTGCTATGTGGAGAGGTTGGTCACAGATACCCTGGATGTGGTTGTGATATTTCGCTTATTCTGAGAGTGAATCATGAAGAAGACAAGATTCCTCGTCCGAGAGATGACCTTCCTGCATTGCTTAGAAAAGATCAAGTAAATATCACTAGGTGGTACTACCTCGAGTATCCTATACAATTTCTTGTTCAAAGTAATAGTAACACTACGAGGCCTAGACTCATATACAGCATGACATTTCCATAAATAAGGTTGGCCCAGAAGAACATCACAAACTTCAAGAAGATAAAAATCACACAATACCTCATCTTTGAAGGGATTGATGGCGTACGATAGTTGGCACTATTGGCTGACGCGGAGATTGCTTCCTTGCCGGAGCCATCCAATGGTGTAGGGTTGTGGGTGCAACATTGTTGGCAGGGATAGCCGCTTGATGACCTCTGCTGATATGAGGTTCTTCTGGCTACCGCTATCAACGATGAAGTGCAACGGGGTGCCTTTTACCCACATCTTTGAATGGAAGAGGTTCTCTCCTTCTTCTGGCTCATCTGGTTCACAAGGCTGGAGCTTAGTGGTAGCAACGGTGGCACTAGGTTTCGCGTCAATGATCCATATTCCCCTTTCTCGTTCTAGATTAGAGTCAGAATTTCCATCTGATTCAAAGGCTTTCACTTCGGCCACCAGAAACTACTTTGAGCGGCAGTCAGCAGTGTTATGCCAAGGGCTCTTATGGAAGTCGCACCACTTCTCAGTATCTTTCTTTGTCTTTTCGGTGTCCTTCTTTGTTTGTGGCTTGGACTGGTTGTCCTGATACTGTCCATATTTTCTCTGTCCTTTGTTCTGTGGGTTGGGGCCGCCCTTTCCTGGATTTTTTTGTGAGGGGTTCCCCAGCCCAAATTGCCACGTCTTTTGTTTGAGCTTCTGCTCCGTTTTGACGGAATAACAGTAGGTCGTGCCCAAGGATGAGATGTCGAGAAATTCCATTTCGGTATGGATGTATCTATTCAGAGCACCGTGATACTTGAGCACCAGATGTCACTTTGAATCTTTGTTACCCAACTTGGTGCGCAAGGTATAGAAGATATTTGTGAAATCTGGCATTGTTTGGTCTCTTTCTTGCCGCAATGTGGTCCATTTGGTATACAGGTCATCATAACTTCCGACGGGGTAGTATTGTTCCTTAATAGCATCCCTGAAGGATTCCTAGGTGGTCGTGAATAAAAATAATGAGGTTTCCTCTATTTCCTTTTGCTCACATAAATTTTCCCACCAATCTTTGACATGGGGAACGGCTTTGAGGACCGCAAAAGTAATATTTTCTCTATTCGAAAAGTTATGGAAAAAAAAATTCCCTTCTAGTAGATTCAACCACTTTTCTACAACATATGCATCTATCTGACCTTAAAATATAGGAATTTCGAAGTTTATTTGTACCTTGAAGGGGGCGGCACCTCTATTCGAAGAAGATGTGTCGCCTGTTGGTAGTCATTGAAGGATTTGCACGAAACTATCCATCATCTTCTTCCTTTGTTGCATGAGGGATTCCTCAATCAACAGTTTGAAAGGATCTCTTGTCCCGTCATCTTTCTTTTCTCCTGCCATGAGAGGTTGCTTGGGTGTGCAAGAGCTTCTGTCCTAAAGAGAAACAAGCTTGAGACCCAACTCTTTGTACTCCGACCTCGTTGGGGACATGCATTAAGACGACAAGGAGCAGATTGATCTGATACCACTGATCCGGATTTTATGAGCAGAATGAAATGAATATAGATTATTAACAAGTTTTCAACACACAATAACAAAGATACAGTAAAATTGGTTTTCTATTCAATAACGAAATAATCTAAAACTGTAAAATGCAACGGAAACAAGCTTGCTGGAATGGTGGTGACTTATCTCTGAGAAGAGACGTGACAGTTGTGCACATTCGCAAGAAGATGATTACAATGAGGCTCTGAAGGCCTTTTTAAAATAAACAAGAATTCCAAAAACCCTATACATCCAAAAACCTAACCCTAGGAGATGAAGCAACAAAAGTCATGTGGGCCCCGTTTGTCTAAGTTAGTACATCAACTTCTTAGGGTCGTAACTTTTGCATACGATCTTCGTTTTAGGCGTCTGATAGCCCGTTGTAAAGGTATCATCAAGGAGATTCATTTCATGGGATCAATAATCCATTTGGATATCATTGAGAATCTCAATCCCAAAAAACCTTAATTTAGGCCATCAAAATGGCCCCGGAAGTTAAAACTGCTAAAAATAGTAAATTGCCAAAATTGTCAGAAAATTGTTTTGAGCAAGTTGGAAAAGATGGGTGGCCACCAATATCCATCTGGATCAATCATCCCTCCTTAGTAAGAAATGGTATTCATTGCATTGAGGTCCCCCATTAGATGAGGAAATTTCTGTTGAATTTGGCCCTGGGTGAGCCACTTGCCTTGGTGTAGGAGTTGCCCTACTTTGACGACTCAATAAAGTTGGATCCTTTGTTGTCGAGTGCACTTGATCTGTGTGTCCACAATATGATTATTGGATTCTTGTTGTATGCAATCAGGGTTGAGCTCTGTTGGTGTTAGTTGTTCTACTACTTCTGAGGTGTCCAATAACGATGGGAAATAAGGGCGAAGGAGATCCACATTGAACACTGGGTGCAAGCCAAGGAAAGGAGGAATGTTGAGCTCAAATGAATTATCCCCCATAGCCTTGGTGATAGTATATGGCCCAAAACAGAGTGAGCGAGGCTTCCGATGGGGTCCTATAAGGCATTCTTTCTGCAAGTGCAACCAAACTTTGTCGCCCACCTAAAACTTATGTGGCACTCGATGTTGATCATGGCGTTGTTTGTACTTGACATTGGACTTCTATAGGATATCCTGAACCTGTTGGTGGATGTACCCCTTGTGAATCAGTTCTTGGATCTATCACTTGATCAACTCTCTCTAACAAAGTGCGGTGATAGACTGGCCCATTGGGCAACGGTGTGTCGAGGGTCAGATCGATGGGGTGTTTGACCTAGCAGTGCAGAGGTACCCCTCTAGTTGAGGAGAAGATATTTGAGTATTCTTCCACGACCTTATCTACTTGCTTCTGTTGTGTAGAGAGGTCGGTCACAGATACCCTGGATGTGGTTGTGATATTTCTCTTATTCTGAGAGAGAATCACGAATATGACAAACTTCCCCGTCTGAGAGATGACCTTCTTGCATTGCTTAGCAGAGATCAAGGAAATAGCACTAGGTGGGACTGCCTCGGGTATCCTATACAATTTTCTATTCAAATTAATAATAACACTACGAGGCCTAGACTCATATATAGTATGATTTTTCCATAAATAAGGTTGGCCCAAAATAACATCACAAACTTCGAGAGGAGAAACATCACACAATACCTCGTCTTTGAAGGGCTTGATGTCGTATGACAGTAGGCACTATTGGTTGACGCGGAGATCGCTTTCTTGGCAAATCCATCCAATGGTGTAGGGTTGTGGGTGCGGCGTTTTTGGTAGGGCCAACTGCTTGATGACCTCTGCTGAGATGAGGTTCTTCTAGCTATGGGTATCAATGATGAAGTGCAGCGAGGTGCCTTTTACCCACATCTGTGAATGGAAGAGGCACTCTCCTTCTTATCACTCGTCCGGTTCATGAGGTTGGAGCTTGGTGGTAGCAACGGTGGCACTGGGTTCCACGTCAATGATATGTCTTCCCCTTTCTGGTTCTACCTTAGAGTCAAAATATTCATCTGATTCAGAGGTTTTCACTTCAGCCACCAGCGACTTCTATGAGCGGCAATGAGCAGTGTTATGCCAAGGGATATTATGGAAGTCGCACCACTTCCCGGTATCTTTCTTTGTCTTTTCGGTGTCCTTCTTTGCTTGCGGCTTGGACTACTTGTCCTGGTACTTTCCATATTTTCTCTGTCCTTTGTTCTGTGGGTTGGGGCCACCCATTCTTGGATTTTGTTGTGAGGGGTTCCCAAGCCCAAATTGTCGTGTCTTTTGTTTGAGCTTCTGCTCAATTTTGACGACATATCGGTAGGCCACGCCGAAGGATGAGATGTCCAGGAAATCCATTTCAGTCTGGATGTATCTATGTATAGCACCGCGATACTTGAGCACCAGATGTCGCTCGAAATCTGTGATACCCAGCTTGGTGCGTAAGGTATGGAAGATATTTGTGAAATATGCCACTGCTTGGTTTCTTTCTTACCGCAGTGTGGTCCATTTGGTATACAGGTCGTCATAACCTCTGACAGGGTAGTATTGTTCCTTAATAGCATCCCTGAATGATTCCAAGGTGGTCATGACTGAAAATAATGAGGTTTCCTCTGTTTCTGTTTGCTCATAGAAAGCTCCCCACCAATCTTTGACATGAGGAATATTTTTTAGGAGCGCAAAAGTAATCTTTTCTCTATTCGAAAAGTTATGGATAGAAAAATACCCTTCTAGTAGATTCAACCACTTGTCTATAGCATCTGCGTCTATCTAACCTTCAAATATAGTAATTTTGAAGTTTATTTGTACCTTGAAGGGGGCGGCGCCTCCGTTCGAAGAAGATGTGTCGCCCGTTGGTAACCGCCGAAGGATTTGCACGAAACTATCAATCATCTCGTTCCTCTGTTGCATGAGGGCTTCCTCAATCAACAGTTTGAAGGGATCTCCTATCCCATCATCTTTCTTTTCTCCTGCCATGAGACGTCGCTTGGGCGTGCGAGAGCTTCTGTCCTCAAGAGAAACAAGCTCCGACCTCGTTGGGGACATGCATTAAGATGACAAGGAGCAAACCGCTCTGATACCATTGATCCAGATTTTATGAGAAGAATGAAATGAATACATATTATTAACAGGTTTTCAACACAAAATAACAGAGATACAGTAAAACTTGTTTTCTATTCAATAACAAAATAAGTTGAAACTGTAAAATGCAGCGGAAACAAGCTTGTTGGAATGGTGGCGGCTTATCTCTAAGAAGAGACGTGATGGATGCATGCATTCGCAAGAAGAAGATTACAATGAGGCTCTGAAGGCCTTTTTACAATAAAAAAGAATGCCAAAAACCCTAGACATCCAAAAACCTAACCCTAGGAGATGAAGCTCCAAAAGTCATGTGGGCCCCATTTGGGTAAGTTAGTACATCAACTTCTCGGGGTTGTAACTTTTGCATACGATCTCCATTTTGGGAGTGTGATAGCCCGTTGGAAAGGTATCATCAAAGAGATTCGTTTTGGGGGCTCAATAATGACTTTGGCTATCATTGAGAAGCTCAGTCCTGAAAAATCTTAATTTAGGCCCTCTAAATGGCCCCGGAAGTTAAAACTACTGAAAATAGTAAATTGCCAAAACTGTCAGAAAACTATTTTGAGCCAGTTGGAAAATGTGGGTGGCCAACGATATACATATGGATCAATCCTCCCTCCTTAGGAAGAAATGGTCTCCATTGCATTGAAGTCCCCCATCAGATGAGGAAATTTCTGTTGAATTTGGCCCCGAGTGAGCCACTTGCCTTGGTGCAGGAGTTGCCCTACTTGACAACTCGATAAAGTTGGATCCTTTGTTGTCGAGTGCCCTTGATCTGTGTGTCCACAATATCATCATTGGATGCTTGTTGTATGCATTCAGGGTTGAGCTATGTTGGTGTTAGTTGTTCTACTACTTCTGAGGTGTCTAATAATGGTGGGAAATAAGGGCGAAGGAGATCCACGTTGAACACTAGGTGCAGGCCAAGGAAAGGAGAAATGTTGAGATCAAAATCATTATCTCCCATGGCCTTGGTGATAGTGTATGGACCAAAACGGAGTGGGAAAAGATTTCGATGGGGTCCTCTAAGGCATTTTTTCTACAAGTGCAACCAAACTTTTTCGCCCACCTGAAACTTATGTGGCACTCGATGTTGATCATGGCATTGTTTATACTTGTCGTTGGACTTATGTAGGATATCCTGAACCTATTGGTGGATGTGCCCCTTGTGAAGTAGTTCTTGGATCTGTCACTTGATCTCCTCATTCTCTAACAAAGAGTTGCAATAGACGGGCCCATTGGGAAACGGTGCGACAGGGGTCAGATCGATGGGGTGCTTGACCTAGTAGTACAGAGGTACCCCTGTAGGTGAGGAGAAGATATCTGAGTATTCTTCTACAACCTTATCTACTTGCTTCTATTGTGTGGAGAGGTCAGTTGCAGATACCCTGGATGTGGTTGTGATATTTCTCTTATTCTGAGAACGAATTACGAAGAAGACAAACTTTCCTGTCTGAGAGATGGCCTCCCTACATTGCTTAGCAGAGATCAAGGAAATAGCATTAGGTGGGACTGCCTCAGGTAACCTGTACAATTTCTTGTTCAAAGTAATAATAAAACTACGAGGCCTAGACTCATATATAGCATGACGTTTCCATAAATAAGGTTGGCCCAAAAGAACATCAAAAACTTCAAGAGGAGCAACATCACACAATACCTTGTCTTTGAAGGGATTGATGTCGTGCGACAGTCAGCACTATTTGCTAACGCGGAGATTGTTTCCTTGGCGGAGCCATCCAATGATGTAGGGTTGTGGGTGCGGCATTGTTGGCAGGGCCAGCCACTTGACGAACTCTACTGAGATGAGGTTATTATGGCTACCACTATCAATAATGAAGTGTAGTGGGGTTCCTTTTACCCACATATGTGAATGGAAGAGGCGCTCTCCTTCTTTTGGCTCGTCTAGTTCACGAGGTTGGAGCTTGGTGGTAGCAATGGTGGAATTGGGTTCTGCGTCAATGATTTGTCTTCCCCTTTCTAGTTCTGGCTCAGAGTCAGAATTTGCATCTGATTTAGAGTCTTTCACTTCGGCCACCAGTGACTGCTTTGAGCGGAAGTCAGTAGTGTTATGCCAAGGGCTCTTATGGAAGTCGCACCACTTCCCAGTATCTTTCTTTGTCTTTCTGGTGTCCATCTTTGCTTGCAACTTGGACTGATTTTTATTATACTATCCATATTTTCTCTGTCCTTTGCTCTATGGGTTGGGGCCTCCCTTTCCTGGCTTTTGTTGTGAGGGGTTCCCAGGCCCAAATTTTCGCGTCTTTTGTTTGAGCTTCTGCTCGATTTTGACGACATATTGGTAGGTCGCGCCCAAGGATCAGATGTCCAGAAATTCCATTTCGATCTGGATGTATCTATGCAAAGCATCATGATACTTGACACCATATATCGCTCTGAATCTTTGATACCCAGCTTGGTGCACAAGGTATGGAAGATATTTGTGAAATCTAGCACTGCTTGGTCTCTTTCTTGTCGCAGTGTGGTCCATTTGGTATACAGGTCGTCATAACTTTCGACAAGGTAGTATTGTTCCTTAATAGCATCCCTGGAGGATTCCCAGGTGGTCGTGACTGAAAATAATGAGGTTTCCTCTATTTTCTTTTTCTCAGAGAAAGTTTCCCACCAATCTTTGACATGGGGAACAGCTTTGAGGAGTGCAAAAGTAATCTTTTCTCTATTCAAAAAGTTATGGACAGAAAAATACCCTTCTAGTAGATTCAACCACTTGTCTACAGCATCTGCGTTTATCTGACCTTCAAATATAGGAATATTGAAGTTTATTTGTACCTTGAAGGGGGCAGCGCCTCCGTTCAAAGAAGATGCGTCGCCTGTTGGTAATCGTTGAAGGATTTGCGCAAAACTATCCATCATCTTGTTCCTATGTTGCGTGAGGGCTTCTTCAATAAACAATTTGAAAGGATCTCATGTCCCATCATATTTATTTTATCCTGCCATGAGACGTTGCTTGGGCGTGTGAGAGCTCTTGTCCTCAAGAGAAACAAGCTCGAGACCCAACTCTTTGTACTCCGACATCGTTGGGGACATGCATTAAGATGACAAGGAGAAGACCGCTCTAATACCATTGATCTGGATTTTATGAGCAGAATGAAATGAATACAGATTATTAACAGGTTTTCAACACAAAATAACAGAGATATAGTAAAACTAGTTTTCTATTCAATAACGAAATAAGCTGAAACTGTAAAATGCAGCGGAAACAAGCTTGTTGGAATGGTGGCAGCTTATCTCTGAGAAGAGACGTGGCAATTGCGTGCATTCGCAAGAAGAATATTACAATGAGGATCTGAAGGCATTTTTACAATAAATAGGAATTCCAAAAACCCTAGACATCCAAAAACCTAACCCTAGGAGATGAAGCGCCAAAAGTCATGTGGGCCCCGTTTGGGTAAGTTAGTACATCAACTTCCCGGGGTCGTAACTTTTGCATACGATCTCTGTTTTAGGTGTGTGATAACCCGTTGGAAAGGTATCGTTGAGGAGATTCATTTTGGGTTCTATATCATTCCTTTGGGTATCATTGAAAATCTTGATCCCAAAAAACCTTCATTTAATCCCTCAAAATGGCCCCGGAAGTTAAAACTGCTAAAAATAGTAAATTGCCAAAACTCTCAGAAAACTACTTTGAGCCAGTTGGAAAAGGTGGGTGGCCACCGATATCCATCTGGATCAATCCTCCCTCCTTAGGAAGAAATGGTCTCCATTTCATTGAGGTCCCCCATCAGATGAGGAAATTTCTGCTAAATTTGGCCCCGGGTGAGCCAATTGCCTTGGTGCAGGAGTTGCCCTACTTTGACAACTCGATAAAGTTGGATCCTTTGTTGTCGAGTGCCCTTGATCTGTGTGTCCACAATCTCATAATTGGATTCGTGTTGTATGTAGTCATGGTTGAGCTATGTTTGTGTCAGTTGTTCTACTACTTCTGAGGTGTCCAATAATGGTGGGAAATAAGGGAAAAGGAGATCCATGTTGAACATTGGGTGCAGGCCAAGGAAAGGAGGAATGTTGAGCTCAAAATAATTATCCCCCACGGCCTTGGTGATAGTGTATGGCCCATAACGGAGTGGGTGAAGCTTCCAATGGGGTCCTATAAGGTGTTCTTTCTGCAAGTGCAACCAAACTTTGTCGCCCACCTGAAACTTATGTGGCACTCGATGTTGATCATGGCATTGTGTGTACTTGTCATTGGACTTCTATAGGATATCATGAACCTATTGGCGGATGTTCCCCTTGTGAAGCATTTCTTGGATCTTTCGCTTGATCAAATCATTCTTAAACAAAGAGAAGCAATAGAATGGCCCATTGGGAAACGGTGCACCAAGGGTCAGATCGATGGGGTGCTTGACCTGGTAGTGTAGAGGTACCCCTGTAGGTGAGGTGAAGATATCTGAGTATTCTTCCACAACCTTATCTACTTGCTTATGTTGTGTCGAGAGGTCGACCGTAGATACCATGGATATGGTTGTGATATTTCGCTTGTTCTAAGAGCGAATCATGAAGAAGAAAAACCTCCCCATCCGAGAGATGGCCTTCCTGCATTGCTTAGTAGAGATCAAAGAAATAGCATTAGGTGGGACTGCCTCGGGTATCATGTACAATTTCCTGTTCAATGTAATAATAACACTACGAGGCCTAGACTCATATACAGCATGATGTTTCCATAAATAAGGTTGGCCCAAAAGAACATAACAAACTTCTAGAGGAGCAACACCACACAATACCTCATCTTTGAAGGGCTTGATTCTGTACGAAAGTCGACACTGTTGGCTGATGCAAAGATCGCTTCTTTAGCAGATCCATCCAATGGTGTAGGGTTGTGGGTGCAGCGTTGTTGGTAGGGCCATCCACTTAACGACCTCTGCTGATATGAGGTTCTTCTGGCTACCGCTATCGACAATGAAGTGCAGCGGGGTGCCTTTTACCCACATCTGTTAATGGAAGAGGCGCTCATCTTCTTCTTGCTCGTCTGGTTCACGAGGATGGAGCTTGGTGGTAGAAACGACGGCACTGGATTCCATGTCAATGATCCATCTTCCCCTTTCTAGTTCTGGCTCAGAGTCATAATCTTCATCTTATTCAAAGGCTTTCAATTCGGCCACCAGCGATTACTTTGAGCAGTAGTCAGCAGTGTTATGCCAACAGATCTTATGGAAGTTGCACTATTTCGATCCAGTTGGAAAAGGTGGGTGGCCATCGATATCCATCTGGATCAACTAACTACCTTGACTATGTATCATCTAGTATTTATTGGCGAGCATGTAGACTCCCTCACAATGAAGCATGATGTTCTTTCTTTGCTCAAGTTGTGCACCTATTTGAATAGGAATATGATCATTCTGGTGAGTAAGAGCATACTCTCAATATGGTGGCCAATTTTGATATCGTGGAGGAATGACATAATTTTTAAGTGTCATATGCAAACCAAGTAATACCTCATAGTACTTTTCAAGTTGATCATAATCATTGTAAATATTTGTAGGCTGACATGTACCCAATTCACACATGGCAAGTTACTCTAGAGGACATCTAGAGAGCCAATGCAGCTGGCACAGTCATGGTGGTAGAGATTACTAAACAATATGCACACAAGGGTAAGGATCAAGTTCCTCCGTCATTTCCTAGAGGTGATACTTCCAAAGCTCAGGTAAGTAAGAATGATCCTCCTTTGCTACCTCTTTCAGATCAATATGAATCTTTTGGTTTTTCTTTAGAAAGTGAGCTTGCTAAAATTAAAATTCATGTGCCTTTGAAAGAATTAATTTGCATGCATGCTCATAGAGAAGAAAATAGTAGATTAATTGGAACCAAGGATACAATAAACCACACAGATGATAATCCTCAAGTATTCCTTGCTCTTAGTAGGTCTATGAGTTATCCTACTCCTTTCTATGTTTCATTGCTAGTAAATGGTTTGATATCGAGAAATTGTATGTTATATTTTGGAGCGTTGGCTAATATTATGACTCTTAAAGTTGTGCATGAGCTTGGATTACAGATAATCAAACCATACTAGAATGTACAAGCAATGGATGTGAGGGAGGTGCCTTGTTGTGGAATCATCGAATATATTTAGGTTTATTTTCTTCCATGTCCGAAAAAAAAAATGTTGATTATGGATGCAGTTTTCATTTATTGTCCTACACAGTGGGGTATGCTCCTTTCAAGGAAGTGGGTTGCAGATGCAGGGGGAACTATATCGATCAATCTATATTATGTTGACATTCCAATTTCCCTCATGGAGAAGGTAATATTATGCAGGGAACAAAAGATGTTGCACAATGTTGAGGACCCACGCATTAGAGACAATGATCAATTTTACCCAGATATATTAGACCCAGATGTGCAAGAGATAGACGTATGTGCATATATGGTTACAAATACTCCAGAGGTGCCTTTTCCATTTGTACAAGTGCATGAGCATAGTGATGTCTGGACTATGAATTTTGATGGGTCTCACAGTAGACAAATATCAGGGGTAGGGTTTTTCATCACTTCCCCTTCAGGTATGACTTTCCCGTTTTGCTCTTGTTTAAAATTTGATTGCACTAACAATATGGCAGAATATGAAGCTTTGTTGTTAGGATTACGAAAGGTCTGGAAGATGGGAATCAAATTGTTGAAGGTGGAAGGTGATTCTGAGATTGTGGTAAATCAAGTAAGAATGCAATGTAAAGCTTGGAATCAGCAATTCAAGAGGTATAGAAATGTAGTTTGGGGTTAAATTGAATATTTTGATGCATTCAATATCTCTCATGTTGACAGGACTTTGAATAAGATGGGTGATTATTTAGCAACTATTGCTACCATTTTTCAACCATAGATTACTAATCCTTATATTACACATATGGTTGAAGTCTCTTTTCGCCCGTTTGTTCCAAATAGCATAGGCTCATTGAAGCCATTTGAGGATGATAGGCATATTTTGAATTTTTTGAATTGTGCTAATGAGTTTACTAACCATACTATTGATGAGATTCGGGATGGTGAAGAGGTTCCCATGATCCAACTCAAGAGAAACAAAATTCCTAGGGGTTTGGTTCCTTTAGATAATTTATTTGATAGATCTGACATATTTCATGGAACTAATAAATCTTTTCTTGACCACCAGGTGGATGAAATCGATGTCGGCAACAAGGAGACTCCGACAATCATCAAGGTTGGTAAAGGTTTTACTCAGAGGAGAATACAAAGATTGTGAACTTGGTAAGGGAATACAAGGATGTATTTGCATGGTCTTATGACGAATTGAAAGCTTGTGATCCTAAAAGCATTAACCATGCAATACCATTATTAGAGGTCGCCAAACCTTTCAGATAGAGACTTGGATTCATGAACCCAAAGGTGGCACCCACTATCCAAAAAAAGTTGTAGAAATTACATGAGGCCAAAATAATTTAACCAAACATAGTTATCGACTTAATAAGAACTGTGACCTCGCCCCGGATGGGGTGACACGTAGGGAGAGGTTGCCATGCGGACACCAGCCAGGACGCCGCATTAATACATTGACTGGCCGGCGTCCCCTCAGCATTTAAACTCGCAATGGATCAGCGTATTGGCATTAACCCGACGAGGCCTCTCGCTCGCGGGAAGCATACCAGGTAGGCTTGCAACATTAAACCAGGCATTCAAGTTATGGCGGTTCGGCTCACGTTCATTTTCATTGTTAGGATTGTGGGAGGAGAGCACCAGCTGCTTGGGGTAGTTCTCGCTCCAGTAGAACTGCAAAATAGCAGTCGCTTCCTTGGGAATTTGCAGGAACAGGTCCCGCATTCAGGGATTCTTATCGCGATAGGCAGCAGAGCGACCTCTCGAGGGAGAAATTGGGCATCCCACCAGACCTCTACAATGCCACGACTGCACGGGACACCCCGGAGGGGCGCAGCTTGGTACGCTGCGAAATCCAGAAGGCAGAGGAAACAAACATTTGAAGCAGCTCTCGCCATAGCCAGACGACGAAGGAAAGCGAAGCCACGCACGCCACCCATGGCGTATGTGGTCGAAGAGATTCCAGAAGGGGGTATACCAGACAACATACCAGAGCACCTACTATTCACTGTGCCCGAGAATTGGAACCCGTCTACGGACTTTGGTCAAGGAAGGCAGCACCCGTTTGTTGGCGAAAGGGCAGCTCCCAAAGATGATTGTACAGAAACGCCCCACTCCACCTGTTATATAGAAGAAGAGTTTCCCTCTGATGCGTTCAGGGAGGATACGAGGGACAATCCACCAGGGCACGACAAAGACTCAAATGCAAGTTACAGCCAAGAGCAGTCGCCCTCACCAAATTGGGACTGCCTCAGCCTCATCTTTGAAATCAGAAGTCTGCTGGGCGACCAGACCTTCAGGTTAACGAGGATTGAACAGAGACTGGACATGTATTTCGTGGCCCACTCCAGGACGCATCCGAGGCGACAATGCCCAACTTGTGCGCGTCTATATGCATTCTCAGCCGGATGGAAGCAGATCAAGGAACAGCACCAGTGCGCAGGCTAGCAGGTCAATGGAAATCTAGAATTGGTTTTTTTCTTTACTATCTTGTTTTCAGTTAGGCCTTGAGCCATCTAGTTTACAGTCTTTCTCAGTCATAACTTATGCTACTCAGTTATATATTCCCGACTGCACGTCCTGGTTTCCTTCGGGCAGGACGCTGCAGGGTAAACTTAGTCATTTTTGTAACCAGGATGACATTTGGCAGGGGATGTCCAGATGTCCCAGTTTCCTACCCAGGCGGGACATCTAGCATCCCAAACAGCTGTTTTGTTTTTTGATTAAAGCTATATAACAGGTCCCACCCCCTTTTATTTACAAAAAAAAAAAAAGAACTGTGACCTCAAAACGAGAACTCTAGCCCTTAAAACCCATGTTTTTGCATAACGAACATGAAAATCAACCCCCAAATCAAATTACAACATTTTTCAAGCATGGTTTTAAACAATCAAATAGTTGCTTAGAAAAACCTTAAAATCAACACATAAATAAAAAAGTGACACTACCTAAAGCAAAATGTTTTTTTTCTAAACGTTAAAGTTATAGCTAATTACGACCTAATTGAAATTGTGACCTTGACAACATATCCCTATGCAAATAATAAACCCAAAATTGGATCCTAAATGATCACTAGAAAACTTTTTACTAACTTTTTTTTTAAATCTTCGCAATTTTTTTTTTATTAAAGAAAAAAACACATTTAAAAAAATGTATTAAAACCCAATTT
>ML794109.1:130750-145497 GCA_009831015.1 Picea engelmannii | reverse complement strand
TAATATATATATATATATATATATATATATATATATATATATATATATATATATAATTGTATATATAATAAAATTTTAAGGAAATTCAAAAACAATATTTTAAAAAATATCTAATATAACTTTTTTCAACAAATATTAAAAAACACTAACTAAAATATTAAAAAGTTAAAAAAATAAATAATTAAAAACTAATATTAAAGTTTTATATTATCTATAATAAAGTTATATATGGATAAAGTATTAAAAAACTTAAAAAATATAAAATAAATATAAAATTTCATAAAAATATTTTTAAAATAATTAAAAATTAGTATTAAAATTATATATATTATTGTCGAGCCTATACTCATATTAAAAGCACTTTCTCTTAGAATGTCCAGCCTATACCCATATTAGATCTCATTTTCAAAATATTGATCACACTACCAACCTTCCTAACTTCTTAACTCAACAAAAGTATGGTGATCTTGGAAAGCTTCTCTTAATATTTTTTTAGCACAGAAACAAAATTCTAAAGAATCAAAAGTAATCACTTACCCTCTTAAGGTCTGATAGACCAATTAGATTTTAGTGGATGTTAATCATCATCATCATCATCATCATCATCATCATATATATATATATATATATATATATATATATTTAAAATTTTATATTTATGTAAAACTATATATATAACGTTTTATATTTATGTAAAACTATATATAATGGGGAGATTCCTGGGGTGATGTTGGCTATCGTCCAAGTCCCTCCTATGGGTCAAGCTTTGGTTACATGGGTCACGGGACCAGGGCTTAGCCCGCTAGAGGATTGCGGTGATGCCCTACATTATCACCGCAGAGGTTGTGGCGATGTCAAACATTGCCCCCACAACCCTTCGACTGATAAACATCCACGCACACAGGACCATGGTCTGACCTGTGGGTGGAGTTAAGGCAATGCCCAGCATCGCCCACGACTCTCCAGGACTCTCCCCGTTATATATATTTATATAACTTTATATATATAACTAAAGTTATATATATACATATATATATATATAGTTTTTAATTATTTTTTTAATTTAATATTTATTTTTTTTAAGTTTTTTTATATAAATTTTTATTTTTATATTTTATTTTATTTTGGGTAATTTTAAGTTGTTTCTAAGTATTTTGTTTAAATTTTATATTTTAGGTTTTTGAGTTTAGTTTTTTATATATATTTTTATTTTTTTTTAGTTTTTTTTTAACTTTTTAAAAGTTCTTTTTCCCATAAAATTGTTTTTATATTTTATCTTTTTTAACTTTTTTTTTTCATTTTTTTTTATGTATATTTTTAATTTTTGGGGTTGTTTTTTATCGAGGAGGATTTTGATGGCCACCCACCTTGTCCAAATGGCACAAAACAGTGTTTTGGAAACTTACTATTTTTAGCAATTTTCCGGTTCCTCAACTTCTGGAGCCATTTTGAGGGCCTAAACAATGTTTTTTCACTATCAAAAACCTCAATAATTATTTACAACTTTTATTGGGACCCATAAATGAAGCTCCTCGTCAATGTCTTTCCAACGAGCTATCATTCGCTCAAAACGGAGATCGTATGCCAAAGTTACAACCCCGGGAAGTTGATGTACTAACTTACCCCAACAAGGCCCTAATGACTTTTGGCGCTTCATCTCCTAGGGTTAGGTTTTTGAATGTCTAGAGTTTTGACATTATTGTTTATTGTAAAAATTCTTTCAAAGCCTCATTGTACTAATCTTCTTGCGAATGAGTGTAGCCATCACATTTCTTCTCATAGATAAGTTGCCACCATTCTAGCAAGCTTGTTTCAATCTACATTTTACAGTTTTCAACATATTTCTTATTTAATAGAAGCCAAGTTTTATTGTATCTATGTTATTATTCACTGTGTCTCTGTGTTAATATTATAAATATGTGGTTTCATTTCGTTCCACTCATAAATCTGAATCAGTGGTATCAGAGCAGTCTGCTCCTTGTTGTTTTTTGAATGCATGTCCCTGACGCGGTCAAGGTATAGAGAGTTGGGTCTCGAGCTTCTTTCTCTTCAGGACAAATAATATCGCACGCCTAAGAAACCGTCCATGGAGGGATAAAATGAAGATGGTGGGACAGGAGATCCTTTCAAAATGTTTCCTGAGGAATCCCTTGAGCGACAGAGAAACAAGATGATGGACATCTTTGCACAAATCCTTCAATGGTTGCCGACAAGCGACGCATCCACCTCAAGATGAGGCACCACCCCCTTCAAGGTACAGATCAATTTTAATATTCCTATATTTGAAGTTCAAATAAATGTCGATGTCGTAGATAAATGGTTAAACCTTCTATATGGGTTTTTTTCTATCCACAACGTTCTCTATAGAGAAATGATTACATTTGTGCTCCTCAAGATGGTCCCCATGTCAAAGATTGGTCGGAGACTTTCTGTGAGAAAAAAGAAATAGAGGGATCCACATTATTTTCAAATGCACCCACTTGGGGTTCCTTCAAGGATGTTATTAAGGAACAATACTACCCTGTTGGAAGTTATGACAACTTGTATACACGATGGACGACATTGCAGAAGGAAAGAGACCAAACAGTTCCAGAGTTCACGAATGTCTTCCATACCTTGCGCACCAAGCTAGGTATCAAATATTCTGAGAGACATATGGTGTTCAAGTACCGCGGTGGTCTGCATAGATACATCCAGACATAAATGGATTTTTTAGACATCTCATCCTTGGGTGTGGCCTATCGATATGTCGTCAAAATCGAGTATAAGATGAAACAAAAGACACAGTCGTTTGGGTCTGGGAACCCCTCACAAAAGAAGAAAGGAAAGGGTGGCCCCAACCCACAAAACAAAGGACAGAGCAAAGATGGGAAACCTCAGGACAACTAGTCCAAGCTGCAAGAAAAGAAGGATAATTGGAAAATGAAGAAATATACCGGGAAGCGGTGCGACTTCCATAAGAGCCCCCGACATAACACTGTTGATTTCCTCTCAAAGCATTCATTGGTGGTTGAGGTAAAAGCCTTTGAATTAGATGCAGGTTCCGACTCTGAGTTAGAACCAGAAAAGGGGAGACGGATCATTGACACGGAACCCAGTGCCATTGTTGCTACCACCAAGATCAAGCCCAGTGAACCTGATGAACCAAAGGAAGGAGAGCGCCTCTTTCATTCACAGATGTGGGTAAAAAGCACTTTGCTACACTTCATCGTTGATAGCGGTAGCCAAAAGAACCTCATCTCGGAAGAGGTCATCAAGCGGCTAGCCCTGGCGACAAAGACACACCCACAGCCCTACAACATCGAATGGCTCCATCAAGGAAGCAATCTTCGCGTCAGCCAACAGTGCCACCTGTCATATAGCATCAATCCATTCAAAGATGAGGTATTGTGTGATGTGGTTCCCCTTGAAGTTTTCGATGTTCTTTTGGGCCAACCTTATTTAAGGAAATGCCATGTTGTATATGAGTCTATGTCTCATAGTGTTATTATTACTTTGAACAGGAAATTGCACAGGATACCTGAGGTAGTCCCACCTAGTGTTATGTCATTGATCTCTTCCAAGCAATGCAGGAAGGTCATCTCTCAGATCATGAATTTTGTCTTCTTCATGATTTTCTCTCAGAATGAGAGAAAGGTTGTAGCAACATCCATGTCATATGCGGCTCACCTCTCCATGCAGTAGAATCAAGTGGATAAGGTCATGGAAGAATACAAACACATCTTATCATCACCTAATGGGGTACCTATGCATTGTCAGTTCAAGGATCCAATCAATCTGACCCCCACGCACTGCTACCCAATGGGCCAGTCTATCATCGCTCTCTACTAGAAAATGAGGAGATCAAGCATAAGATCTGAGAACTGCTCCACAATGGGAACATATGACCCAGCTCATCACCTTGTGGAATCCCAATCATGCTGGTGTAGAAGAAAGATGGGACTTGGCGACACTGCATTGAATACCGAGCCCTAAATAAAATCACAATTAGAAACCAGTACCTGATTCCCCGAATCAACGATCTCCTTGATCAACTCAAGGGGGTCAAATACTTTAGTAAGATTGATCTGAAGTTTGGCTACCATCAGGTCCCAATAGAACCAACAGATGTATGGAAAACTTCCTTCAAGTCAAAAGAAGGTCTTTTTGAATGGTTGGTCATGCTCTTTGGTTTGAAAAATGTCCCAGCAACTTTCATGAGAATGATGGACGATATATTACGGTATTTCACTAAAAAAAATTTGGTGGTGTATCAGGATGACATCCTCGTCTACAGAAAGACTTGGGCAGAACACTTGCAGTATATTCAATAGGTTCTGCACACTCTGCGGCAGCACAAGCTATATGCCAAATTGGAAAATTTCTCCTTCGGCATGGACAAGGTCTAGTACATAGGATACATTGTTGATGCACATGGTATGCATGTTGATCCAGCCAAAATCCAAGTCATCCATGACTGGATAGCCCCAACCACGCTCACTGAGCTTTGAAGCTTCTTAGACCTTTCCAATTTCTATCGAAGGTTCTTTTTGGGATTCTCCCATATTGCATGGACCCTCATCCAAATAACCAGAGGTGGTGGTAAGGAAAAATTTGTTTGGTTCATGTCCCAACATAAATTTTTTGATGATCTAAAGCAGCGCTTGTTCTCCACCCCATTTCTTTCATTACCTGACCGGAAACAACCCTTTGACATCGAGACAGATGCTTCAGACTATGTTGTGGGCATAGTCATCACTCAGCATGGACACCCCATGACCTATCATAATGAGACACTATCATATTCCGTTCATAAGTACCCTACTTACGACAAAGAAATGTACTACATTGTGCAATCCTGCTGCTAGTGGAGGCATTACATTCTTGGGAAGTAGACAGTCATCAACATTGATCATAAGTTGTTGTAGTTCATGCAAATACAAGGCAAATTGCAGAATGACCGCCATCAGAAGTGGTCCACATATTTGCAGCAGTTCCACCTCAACATCAAGTATAAAACAAGAAGTACCAATTGAGTCATTGATTTCCTCAGTCGACCTTCAATCACGACACTCACCACAATGCTCAATTCTTGCGGCCACAAGACCTCCAGATGGCCCCACCTCTATGAGACAGATCCTGACTTCGCCAACACCTACCAGATGTTGGGCGCAAACACAATTGTCACCAATTTCCATCTTCAGGATAGGTTGTTGTGCCATCTAGTCCATATATGTGTTCCATCAAGCGAGCGAGTGACGCTGATTTGGGAAACCCACTATAGTCGGGCAGCAGGACACTTCAGCGTGGAAAATACAGTGGCAGTGTTGCAGCGGAATTTATACTAGCCGAAACTTCGACAAGATGTCAGCAAGTATATCTAGTCCTGCACTGCCTGCGTTATCTCCAAACCAGTTATTAAGAAACAAGGCATGTACACTCCTCTGCCTACTCTTGATAGGCCTTGGGAGTCCATTTCAATGGAATACATGTCGAGCCTTCCGTCCACCAAGCAGGGAAATGACTGTGTTTTTGTGGTTGTTGATTGTTTTTCCAAGATGGAAATTATGGCCACCTACAAGAAGAGCATCACAACGGAAGCCACTTCGAAGATCCTATTTGAATGAGTGTGGGTACACTTTGGGATCCCACAAACCATTATCTCATATCGGGACAGCCGGTTCCTCGACACATTTTGGTCGAGCCTTTGGTCACTGTTGGACACCAAGCTCACCAATTCCACTGCCTTCCACCCCCAGATGGATGGCCAAACCAAGGTCGTCAACCGAATGATCATGCACATCCTGCGCATGTACAATTCTAAGCACCCCTGCACCTAGGATGAGAGTATTTCCTATGTTCAACACAGCTACAACAGATCCATACATAGCTCAACCGGCCACAGCCCCTTTCAGGTGGGATTGGGATTTGAACCATTGGGTCCCATGGATGTTTCATTACCCCTTGCGACCACCCAGGAAGACTCGACACATGTTCCAACTGGAGCTGAAAAAGCCACCCAATTCATTGAGTGGATCCAGCACATCCGCCAACAGGTTCAAGAAATTTTATAGAAGTCCAATGCCAAGTACAAGTGGCACCATGATCAACACTGTGTGCCACACCAATTTCAGGTGGGAGAAAAAGTTTGGTTGCACTTGCAGAAAGAACGCCTTACAGGGCCTCATTGGAAGCTTCGTCCACTCTATTATGGACCCTACACCATCACCAAGGTTGTGGGTGACAATTATTTTGAGCTCAACCTTCCCCCATTCCTTGGCTTGCACCTAGTATTCAATGTGGGCCTCCTTCGGCCTTATTTCCCGCCATTATTGAACACCTCAGAGATAGCAGAACAATTGACACCAACAGAGCTCAACCCTGAATACATGGAATAGGTATCCACTGATAATATCATGGACACACAGGTCAAGGGTACTCGCTAGTAGAGGATCCAACTCTATCGGGTTGTCAAATCATAGCATCTCTTGCACCAAGGCCAGTGGCTCACCCGGGGACAAATTCAACAGAAATGTCCTCATCTGATAGGGGCACTCAACACAATGGAGACCATTTCTTTCTAAAGGGGGAGGATTGATCCAGGAGGATCTCGGTGGCCACCCACCTTGTCCAACTATCTCAAAACATTTTTTTGGCAACTTACTATTTTTAGCATTTTTTCTGTTCTTGAACTTCCAGGGCCATTTTGAGGGCCTAAATGATGCTTTTTCGCGATCAGGAACGTCAATGATATTTGTTGACACTCAAATCTGTTAGGATCGAAACGGATAATAATTTGATGATTGATCCATGATAATAATTCGATGATTGACACATGATGATTCCATATTGTTTGCAAAACTCCGTAAACTTTGACCCGATGAAGATCGAACCATTATCTGTGATAAATTTATCTAGGACACCAAATCTCGACATATTGTTTTCTTTGAGGAATTTAATTAGTTATTTTGCATCAGCCTTCTTTAATGCCACCACTTCCATCCATTTCGTGAAATAATCTGTAGTCGTTAGAATGTACATATGCCCCTTGCTAGACTTTGGATTAATTGGCCCAACAACATCAAGTTCCCATTGGGAAAATGGTTTTTCTACCACAATGGGATGCAAAGGCATCACGAATTTCTTCATTTTTCCTAAAAATTGTTAGCATGATAAACACTTCCCTATTGTGGCATACGAAACTCTGAAGATTGATGGCTAGTAAAATCATGCTCTGATTATTTTGTGGGAGGTTGCAGTAGGTGCAAAGTGTCAACCACATATTCCCTCATGGAATTCTTTGATTAGTTCTTGGGCTTGATTTTCATCGACGCATCTTAGCAGTATACCATCATAATTTCTTTTGAACAGTATGTCATCAATTAGCACGTATTGATTCGACTTCATATTCAGTGTACTTCGCTCCTTGGGATTCACGGTGTTAGGAAATTGCTTGGACCTTAAGTAGAATATAATATCTCTGTACCATTCTGAATCAGCTAATGGTTCTCTAAATGAGATTGAAATCATCACATCGACTGAATCCCCATTTGTGATGATCTTGCATAAACCTTGTCCTTTGATTGCCTTTCAAGGTTTAATCTCAATATCATATTATTGTATCTTTGCCAACCAGTTAGCCCATTTTCGTTCTCTCAACTGTTGATTTAGCAGCATCTTCACTGGTGATGAGGGAACATAAGCAATAATATGGGAGTTTAGTATATATGTACGAAAGTGCACTACTTCTCTTAAAAGAGCCAAGGCTTGCTTCTTCAGTTCTGAATACCTCAACTCATGGTTATTCAGGGTTTTTCTCATAAAACTTATTGGGAGTTCTTCTCCTTTGTTATTTTTCTGAGTGAGAACAGATGCAACAACTGTCTCTATAGCAAATGAATAGATAATGAAGTCTCTTTAGAAGTTTGGACTGATGAGGATAGGAGCAGTGGTGATTTCTCCTTTGATATTGTTGAACACCTCCTGAGTATCCATTGTCCATTCAAACCTTTGCTCCTTTTTCCACAACAAATTGATTGGCTTTACGATACTTGCATAGTCAGGGACAAATCTTCGCACAAAATTGATTTTGTCAAAGAATGATTGGACTCCCTTCTTGGATGTCAGGGGGTTGAGATGGTTTATTGTTTTAACTCTTTCCATATCTATGTAAACCCCTTCCTTCCATACAATATGGCCTAACAATTTGCCTTGAGTCACAGCGAACAAGCATTTCTTTGGATTCAGAGAAACGTCATATAATCTACATTTTTCAAAAACCTTTCTCAAATGATGGATATGATCATCCTTTTTATTTGAGTGCATCGTCAACTCATCTTGACAGTCTGCCATAAAATTTCCTATCAACCTAATGAACGCATTATCCATGGCCCTTTGAAATGTGGCTCCAACACTCTTCAAACCAAAAGAAATTCTGGCATATGCATATGTCTGCCACAGTGTGATAAATGTTGTCTTTTCCCTATCTTCCTCGGCCACCAAGACCTGGTTATATCCAGTGAAACCATCCAACATGGACATGCAGGTCGATCCTGTAACATGTTGTAGAAGAAACTTCATATTAAGCAAAGGAAAATTATCATTTATGCTTTCTTTGTTAAGGTCTCTGAAGTCAACACACATACGGATTTCCCGGGTCTTTTTTCTAACAATCATTGGATTTGAAGACAGTCTGAATGTATGATGGGATAGATTATCCCTGCCTTCTTCAATTTCTCCAATTCAATTTTTACTAGAGGTTTCAGCTTGGGATTCATCATCCTTATTTTATGTTTTACTAGCTTTGCTTCTTCCCTCAAAGGAATGATATGCTGGAATATAGTTTTATCGTAAGATTTCAAATCATCATAGATCCAAGAGAACACATCAATATATTCCTTGAATAAGGAAACATATTGGTCAACTTTTTCAGTGGTGCAATCAACTCCCAAGTTGACATATTTCAGGGAATTGTCAGTTACAATATTGACTTTTCTCATTTCTTACACTTTTTTAACTGAAACTTATTCAAGGAGATTCTTGGCATGATCGTCTTTTGTAAACAAGGATTCATCTTGTATACAATCTTTGGGGACAGCATACGAGCGATCGTCTTCTTCATCGTCATCGTTTAACAAAAAAAATTACAATTGTTCATTTTTCTCAAATACTTGCAAGTACTCAACGTTATCGAGCACGGATGGTCGGAAATCTCTTTCTATTTGGAAAGGCATTTTTCTTGGGGCATCGTCTGGGTTTGACAATGAGGCCGCCAAGGCTAGTGAATTGGCCTTGTGATTCTTGTCTCTTGGAATGAAAGAAATGTTGAAGGAACTAAGAGATTCCATAAACTCGTTAACACTTTTGGAATACATCTTAAGTCTTTCCTTTTTTATTTTATACCTCTAAGTAACCTGATTGATGACCAAATTTGAGTCTCCAGTTACAACGAGATGTTCTATTTTCATTTCCTGTGCAAGGATCATCCCCTAAATAAAAGCTTCATATTTTGCCTCATTATTTGTGCATGAAAACTCCAGTCTTACAGCATGGGGATGCATAGTCTTACTTGGAATCAAAATAACAATTCCAACTTCGTTCCCAGATTTTGAATAGGCTCCATCGAATGACATCCTCGAGTAGCCTTCAAACAAACACTCTTGATTCCCCGCACCTTGAAATTTCTCTAGGATTTCGTTGTGCTCCATGTCTAGGATAGCATAGTATCCAATCCCAACATCTATATAATCTTCCATCAATTCATTGTCTTTCTTCTTGAAAGAGAAGAGTTTTATAGGTTCACGGGGTACTTTAATCATCACTCACTCTTTTCCCAGTAGCATCATACAACTTTTGTCGTTCATTATATATCCACCGATCATGGATGTTCAGTCTCTTCCAATCACAACTCCATATGCTAGAGGAATGTCTACCACAATAATATTGAAAATTGTAAGGATATGGGGAGTTGTTGTAATCCAAGCATAAAAATCCTTGATTTCTCCATACGCTGGCACTTTTCTAGAATCAATCGCATATATGCTTTCACCGGTTTCATAATACTTAGTGCAACTCATGCCCAATGCCTCCATGACCGCAAGTGGCATTATATTGTTTGTCACACCAGTTTCAACTAAACAATTATGTAGTGCAACATCATGATTTTCAATCGAGATGTAGAAAGGCGGAATTTTACCTCTCAGCTTGAAGTTGACGAGCTCTGGCTTTGTTTTGGAATGGTAATGGATCATCCAATAACTTTAAAATATTATGTCTTTGTTGGGGAATATTCGCCACTTCCGTAAAGGGAAAAGTTATCCTCAATTTACTTAGGTCCTTCACGACATTATGCATCATTTGAGTGGAGCTTGATGCCAGGTGTTTCCTTTTAGTTCCATTTCCATCCGTCACTTTCTCATTTGACACTTTTTCATTTGTTTTTTCTTTTTCCTTTTATTTTTGTTTTTCCTTGTCAGAGCCGCCTTTATTTTTGGGTCTATTTACAAATCCTCTTGTCTGGGTGACGTTTTCTTGGGAGTTGGAATCGTTGTAGCCCTCTCAAAATATATACATGGACGTCTTGCATTTGTCCAGTTCCACAGTTTCAGATATTTCATCAGGTAAGTAATAATTTTCTTGCTCAAGTAATTGCTCATCATAGACATCATCAAGAACGGTCGCGTTTGGAGTAGGTTTTCTGGGAACCCTTTGTCTTTGTGGGTTATTCGTGTTCTCAAACCTCACTTTGTTTTCAGGGGGAGGGTTCTTCCTTTGATCTAAGATTGGTATTCTTTGGTTTGGCATGTAATTATCTCCCCTGCTCAGTCTGGTTATCTCATTCTGCATTTGTTTGATGGTTCTATTCATCTGTGCAATTTCAATTCTTTGCTTAGTTTCATGCGCCGCCACAAGGTCAACCTTCACGTCAGGTATGGTCCCCTTGAAAAATACTCCTCCCTCCATTTGAATATGAGCTGCTCGAGGCTTGAATTCCTCATTTTTTCTTGAACTCGAAGCTCCTTGGTTATCAATATTTAATCCTCCCAGTTTCCTTTGTACTCTTCCCGGTGTAATATTGGGGTTGGCACCCGTTTCAATCGTAATTTCTTCCATCTCAGTAGCTTTAGTCATTGTCTCCTCCAAAGTATTCATTTGGGATGTTATTATGGCATATTTTACATTCAGAGGCATTGCATTCTTATAACAACTGAGAATGAACGAGTCATTTGGTATTTTATCTTCTAGAATTCTACTCAAGGTCTTATTGAACCTGAGATTAAAATCTTGTATCCTTTCATTCTTCCTCAACCCAATCTGGGTGAAATTGATGAGGAGGGTATGGTAAGCAATTGAAGGGGAAAAAATAGTCAGGAACATAGCTTCGAGGTTGTTAAATGAGAGAACGAATCTAATGGGAAACGTTGTATACCATTCATATGTTCTTTTTGATAAGGTTTGCAAAAACAAACTTACCATGACATCGTCATATTCAACACGGTGAAAATCAAAAACATCAAGAAATAAGTGCAAATGCCTCTTTGCATCGATTGCTTTGTCTCCAGAAAATTCCTTTAAGGTGCCCTTAAGGAGAACAGGGAGCTCATGTTGCTGACCTATAATATTAAGAGGGGAATCTCTTACCCTTCTATTTTCAAATCTTGGGATTCCTTGATTTCTTACATCATCTCTTCCACCTCCTTTTCTCTCCTCATGATGGTCATCTCAGGGTTGTTTGTCTCTCACTTCCATGTCTGGAGAGATTCCAGGAATAGGCATTTCACTTCTAAAAATAAAGAGTTGCTTTCTTTTACTTCTGGTAATGGGTCCCTTGTATTCGTCCAGCTTCAATTATGACCTTGTTCTTGTGTTTCTCTAGCTAGTCTTTGATTTCTTCGGTCTTGTCATTCTTCTCTCCTCTGTCTCCGGAGGATTTCTCTTTCTTCTTATTGGACCAATGTTTGCCACAAACTTTCTAAATCTTCACGGGTCTGGGCCGTTGATATTACTAATTTGTATAACTAATGTAAAATGCTTCATTGATTATTCAATCAAATTTCCAAATGGGGTTGACTACCTTGGGGTAAATTCATATATTCTTTCAAAAACATCGGGTCAGGTTTTGAATTTTTAGTTCATTCTCCAGTATGGTCGCCAAAAATGTTGATGCTTGAATCCGTTAGGATCGAAACGGCAACCTCACGAGGATGTGAATCCCCCTATGTTTTTATAGAGGTGGTACTCCTCTCGCTAGGACCTTTTCCTCTATGTTTATACAATTCATTAGTACTGAGTACCATCTCTAAGTCACCAGCAATGTGGGTAGGATTACCCAAGTTATTATCTTCTTCTTCTCCTAGAATTGTATGGATAAAGAAACTGCTAAAACCCACTGTCAACATATGTTCCACAAATATTCCATTAGGGTCAAACCCTCTAATATTTTCAGCGTACTTGAGATTAGAGTTGTGGAAGTGGTTAGCGAATTCATCAATTTTGTTCATATTTCTTAATATAAAATCCCCAACTTTCCAAGGCAATGGTATAAATTGTTTTTTTTGTTTCTCATGAAAAAAGTGCAGCCCAAAGTTATATTGCCTTACGAATTCTGTGAAAAACATTTTTTCAGATATATGGCATGGAAGAAAGGAAGGATTTTCCTTAGAACCAAAAATCTTGATGACATTGTAATTCTCCATTTGTTCCATAGTCTCCTTTCTATCCATAAATTTACTAGCTTGAGCAGATATTCTTGGGGTGTCTTGTCCAAACAAGAACTCTTTAAAAACCGAGTCAAAGTCGTTGAAAACTTCATAAAAATGCAGGGAAGATTTGTGACACCATAATGCTTGGTACCAGAAGGTCACAAGGTCGAATTCACAATTCACCTTTTTTCATATAGATAATTTAGGAAACGGACAGCAATGTGCTATCGCGAAAACCAAATAAGAAGACATAAAGAATTTCTTATCTTTTTTATATTGAGACGATTGGGAAGAGATTTCGATGGAAATCAACTTCCCCCAATCAAAAATGGCATGATCCTTGATGGTAAAATATAAGATGTAAAGAATCATACGGGAAATGCTAGCAGTGTTTTCTTGGCTCGTAACTCTAGTGAATAACCAGGCAATTTCCCGAAATGGGTTTTTGAACAAGTTGACCTACAATATGATAATATCCTCAAGGATGGCAGTGGGATTCTCCAAGAATTCTGGTAAGATATCCAGTTCGTTGTCATGCTTTTTCAAAAATTATCTACAATCTTCACCTTTGAAGGTGAGCGTTGGCTCTGGGAGTCTCGGCATCTTATGGAATACTTGAGGCGTAAGAATAATGGAAGAATGGTCCTGGAGTGTAATTATCCGTTGGCTTGGTATGTATTTCTTGGTGCACTAGGAAACCAATTCCTTGCAGTCAAAAACTTTAGGAACACAACCTACACGCGCAATTACAAACGTCCAAATTACTTCCTTTTGAGCATAAGGGGGTGATTAATAAGAGTATGCTCTAGACCACTGAAAATTTCGATCATCTCATCCAAAAATGTTCAAGGTATCTCCACAGAACTGTTGTCGAGCTGTTGCTACCATAAGTTGACGAGAATGTTCATTTTTATCCAAATAATATTAGAAACGGGTGCTTGAGAGACAATATATAATCTTCTACAAATCATGTTTTAATGTGGTTTAATGAAGAAGTTCCTCGAGCCCTTCTCCTATTAATGAAAATATTTAGGGGACCTGCATAATGATTTATTAGCATTAAACCATACTAAATGTGCATTGGGAAAATTGTGAAGGTGGCGGGGACAGAAAGGAGCGGAATAGGATTTGAGACTTTTGCGAAACCGCCAACCCGCGAATGGAGAAGGTTGAAAAATGGCTAAGTGTTGTGAGGTGGTCGGACGGACTCAGCATAGGAGAAATGAGATACTTGGAAGCTCAGGGAGTCGGGGGGTAAAAATGTAGATCATGGATCTTTTGGATTGAAAATGTATATCACGGAACATGAGATATGAGAGTTTGACCCCGCCAACCCGGGAACCCGCGATTGAAAAAACGGATAAGTATGGGATAATGTGGCGGTCAAACGGACTCAATATGTGAGAATGTGGATTGGAGATGAGGATTCATGAGTCTACCACCCCAGGAACCCGTCATTCTGAAAAAAAGGACTAAGCATAGAACTAAAAAGGGAGAATAGAAGGGGAAAAAGAAAAGGGGAAAATGGGTAAGTATAGAAGAGGGAAAATAAAGGGAGAAAGTAAGTTGGGAAAATAGAAAAGGGGAGGGAAATTTAGGAAGAGGTAATTGATCTCAACATAGACGAAGGTTTGGATTGATCCCCATAAATGATTCTCGTCGTCAATACCTTTCCAACGAGATATCATGCGATCAAAACGGAGATTGTATGCAAAAGTTACGACCCTGGAAAGTTGATGTATTAACTTACCCCAACGGAACCCACATGACTTTTGGCGCTTCATCTCCTAGGGTTAAGTTTTTGGATGTCTAGGGTTTGGGAATTCTTGTTTATTGTAAAAAGGCCTTCAAAGCCTCATTGTACTCATCTTCTTGCGAATTAGCGTAGTCGTCACATCTCTTCTTATAGATAAGTTGCCACCATTCTAATAAGCTTGTTTCAGTCTGCATTTTACAGTTTCCAACATATTTCTTATTTAATAGAAGCCAAGTTTTATTGTATCTTTGTTATTGTTCATTTTGTCTCTGTGTTAATATTATAAATATGTGGTTTCATTTCGTTCTGCT
>ML794109.1:62083-75291 GCA_009831015.1 Picea engelmannii | reverse complement strand
GCCAAGTCTAATCAATGGGTGAGATCTAATCCAAAAATCTCACTAAGGAAACCCACTTTCCTTAGTTGCTTTATGTCTATTAATTCACCACTTTGTGAATTAATTCACTTTAATGATTAAGTGACATATTTCACTTTTGACTTAAATCTCCTAAGTCAAACTGAAATTAGAATCATAAAGTAAAGTACAAGGGTAATAGTGTCCCCCTTTGTGTTTAGAGACTCATAAACACATGGGGACCACTTTCCAAGGTACCCAAATCTCAACACTCCCTAGGTGCCTTCTTTGATCATCGCAGTCCCTCAACTCCTTCACTTGCTTCCTTGGCTTCTCCTCACTATGGCTATGATACCATGTGAATTTTACACACACAAGCATGGACAAGAATACACATAAGAATGAGAAAGAGTGGATTGATCCATACACAATTAGGTGATGCCATGTCTCATTACATAACTCCCAAATACCTAACCATTTAACTACTACATTAAATAACTCATTATTACATCACTTTATTATTAAGACATTAGCATATGCCTAAGTCCTAATTAATATGTCTAAGTTCTAACTATGACCATTATTTCTAACAAACTCTATGTGAGTCTTTTGCTTCATGCATCAAATGAATGCTCAGAGATTCTGAGATTCACCCTCAACACAAAGGATGGCTCTATTTAAGGAAGGGCCTATGCTTCGGTGGTTAATCTGCTTCAAACAATCAGTCGGCTTTTTTATTTCAAGATAGGTATCTTGTTTCATGGTGTGAATCGCTTTTGGGTCTTGATGTTAGCTCTAAGACTCTGATGCTTTTAGCTTTTTATGTATGTATTTTCGTATCATGGGTTTCATCAAATTTCACTCTTATAAAGAATTGTCACTAAGTGTTTAATTCCAATGTTGAAAATAAGTTTGTGAACCAAGAACTTCAAATCTCCACCTTGTATCCAAGGAAGGGTACCAAATGGGTGTGTTACACCATGGATACAAAGATCTTTTCCAAGCTTGATAAAAATAAGTTTAGTTGTGCTTCACGAGACAACTTGCAAGAGAATTTTGTTAGAGGTTTTACTTGGTTGCCTGCTACTAACAAGTACCCCACATGGGAAAAAATGATACAATATGGAGCTATTTGATGAAGACCAATGAGTTAAGGGATCAATGCACGGCCTCGAGACAGATCAATGAGGGTGACCTAGTTCAAATTACCATGAACAGCTTCAATCCATCTTGGCATCACTTTGTGGGGTGTATCTATGCTCCTGAGAAGTTACCCAGTTTTGAGATAATGTGGGATGACTTCATTGGAGAGGAATAAAATTAGAGACAGTTTCAACAAGTTTCAAAGAGGCTCAAGACCTAGCTCTCATCAAGAAGGTAAGGAGAGGAGGCAAGTGAAGAATTTTGAGGCTCTTTAAAGGTTGTTAGAACAGGTATGTTTTACCACTCTTCAGGGGTTGTTAATAGGTCTGTATTTGGACTGTTTAAAGGTCCCTGAAGTGAGGGAGGGGTACTTTCCCCCCTTTAGTGTTAGGCACATCAACAACACTAGGGGACCACTTTCCAAACAAAACTTACAGTTGGTGACCATAGGTGTTGACATGGGTCTATAATCCTCCATCTGAAATCTGCTCAGAATATTCACTACATACTTCCCCTGTCCCAGAAAGACATGCCCATCCTCCTGCCAAACCTTCATCCCCAAGAAATAATGCATCACTCCTATGTCCTTCACCTCAAACTCTGAAGCAAGACCCCTCAGCACAAAGGATGGCTCTATTTAAGGAAGTGCCTATGCTTGGGTGGTTAATCTAATTCAAACAATCAGTCGACTTTTTTCTTTCAAGATAGGTATCTTGTTTCATGGTGTGAATCACTTTTGGGTCTTGATGTTAGCTCTACGACTCTAATTTACATCTGATGCTTTTAGCTTTTTATGTATGTATTTTTGTATCATGGGTTTCATCAAATTTCACTCTTATAAAGAATTGTCACTAAGTGTTTAATTCCAATGTTGAAAATAAGTTTGTGAACCAAGAACTTCAAATCTCCACCTTGTATCCAAGGAAGGGTACCAAATGGGTGTGTTACACCATGGATACAAAGATCTTTTCCAAGCTTGATAAAAATAAGTTTAGTTGTGCTTCACGAGACAACTTGCAAGAGAATTTTGTTAGAGGTTTTACTTGGTTGCCTGCTACTAACAAGTACCCCACATGGGAAAAAATGATACAATATGGAGCTATTTGATGAAGACCAATGAGTTAAGGGATCAACACACGGCCTCGAAACAGATTAATGAGGGTGAGCTAGTTCAAATTACCATGAACAACTTCAATCCATCTTGGCATCACTTGTGGGGTGTATCTATGCTCCTGAGAAGTTACCCAGTTTTGAGATAATGTGGGATGACTTCATTGGAGAGGAATAAAATTAGAGATGGTTTCAACGAGTTCCAAAGAGGCTCAATACCTAGCTCTCATCGAGAAGGTAAGGAGAGGAGGCAAGTTAAGAATTTTGAGGCTCTTTAAAGGCTTTAGAACAAGTATGTTTTACCACTCTTCAGGGGTTGTTAACAGGTCTGTATTTGGATTGTTTAAAGGCCCCTAAAGTGAGGGAGGGGTACTTTCCCCCCTTTAGTGTTAGGCACATCAACAACACTAGGGGACCACTTCCCAAGGTACCAAAACTTACAATTGGTGACCATAGGTGTCGACATGGATCTATAATCCTCCATCTGAAATCTGCTCAGAATATTCACTACATACTTCCCCTGTCCCAGAAAGATATGCCCATCCTCCTGCCAAACCTCCATCCCCAAGAAATAATGCATCACCCCTATGTCCTTCATCTCAAACTCTGAAGCAAGACCCCTCTTGTAATCAACTATGAGCTCCTCCCCTGCAGTGATAAACAAGTCATCAACATATAGGATAAGAATGAGAGTATCCTCTCCACAAACAATGTAATAGAGATTTGGATCCGCCTCACTCTTCTCAAAGCCCATCTACAGCAAGATTCAATCCTAGAATACCAAGCTCGTGGAGCTTGCTTCAGACCATACAGTGCCTTTTTCAAGAGGCACACGTGGGACTCTCACCCAAACACTTTGAACCCATGTGGTTGCTCAATGTATACCTCCTCTTCTATAAGACCATTCAGAAATGTTGTCTTCACATCCATCTGATGGATCTTCCAACCCATCTTTGCTGCAATGGCCATAATACTCTTGATGGAAGTATATCTCGCAATTGGTGCGAATGTCTCATAATCAATCCCCTCAGCCTGAGAGAATCCTCACGCCACAAATCGAGCCTTGTGTTTCTCAATGCTGCCATTTATAGAATACTTAATCTTGTACAACTACCTGGAAGTCACCACTGACTTCCCCTCTGGTCTAGGCACCACCTCCCACACATCATTCTACTTAATGGAATCATACTCCTCCTGCATGGCATCTCTCCAGACATGTTGGTCTGCTTCCTGCTCAAAAGTAGTGGGCTCGAAATCTGTGATGCTAGTCACCATGGCCAAGTAGGAACCAAACCTCTTTGGTGCTCTTCTCTCTCTCATCAACTTCTGGGGCTCACCAACATACTCCTTGGCTTCCTTCAAGGTCTCCTGAAACTATCTTCGTTTCCTCTTCCTTGAAGTAACCTCTTGTGGAGCAGTACCCTCATGCCCCTTGGTCTCATCCATAGATCTCACCATAGATATCTAAGATCCCAAAGCACATGCACCTGTGGTCTGTGTACCAAACACCTGTGATCCTATAATTGTACTGGGTGGACCAGTCACCCCTGAACTCGGTGTAATAGACACTTATGGTTGTGTCCCCTGTGATGTATCATCCTGCATCTATGGGACCTCCTCAACTTTGTCTCTCAACTCACGAGATATTTGAAAGGCTCTATCCTCCTCGAATCTAACATTTCTCCTCAGTGCTGGTATGTAGATATGATAGGCCTTTGAGACCCCGTTGTATCCAACTAGGATCCCCTTCTCTATTGTGGGATCCAACTTTGTCCTCTTCTCAGAAGGGACATGAGAGAAATTCAGACACCCAAATATGCGAAGGTGTCCAACATCTGGCCTCCTCCCAGTGAAGGCCTCCGCAAGAACCTTGCTCCCCAAAGCTCTATCTGGACTCTTGTTCTACAGATACAATGCAGTACTGCAAGCCTCAACCCATAAGAAAAATGGTAACCCCTGATCATGCAACATAGATCTCGTTGCACCAACAATAGCCATGTTCTTCCACTCAGCAACCCCATTCTGCTGGGAGTTGTAAGGAACGATGAACTGTCTCCTAATACCCTCCTAGGTGCAGAAGCCTCTAAACTCTGTGGAGGTATACTCACCCCAATTGTGTGACCTCGAGACCTTGATCGTTCTCCCCGTTCGGTTCTCCACAAGAGCCTTAAACTCTTGGAACCTCTTGAAGACCTCACTATTGGTCTTCAGGAAATAGATTCAAGTCTTCCTAGATTGGTCATCAATGAATGTCACATAGTACTCACATCCACCCAAGGAAACTGATGACATGGGCCCGCACACATCAGAGTGCACCAAATCAAGTATCCCAGTTGATCTATTGTCACTGCTTGGAAAGACAGTCTTGGTGTACTTCCCAAAAGCACACCCCATGCAAACCCCCTGATGTCGAGTGTTGAACTGTGGAAATCCTGTCACAATCTCCCTCAACACCCTCAGAGCTCCATGATGCAAGTGAGCCATCCTCCTATGCTAAAGCTCACACAACTGACTTTTGTTGTTGCTACTAGCCAAAGCATGTAATGGCTGAAAGATGAGTCTGTATAGTTTCCCATCACGAGTCCCAATCACTCTGGTTGATGTGATATTGGACCCCTTAGGGTGAATGAGGACCTCGTCACCTTGGAAAGACACCTCAAATCCCATATCCTGAATGGTGGAAATTGATATGAGGTTCTTCTTTAGCCCAAGGACATACAAGACGCCCCTAAACACCATGGGTGGCCTCAACTCCCTCTGAAAGAAAACTGTACCACGCCCAGTCGCCCTGACTATGGTGTTATTCCCAAGCACTATCTCCGATTTGATCCCTGACACTGTAAGATCGGTAAAGTGCTCTCTAACACCAAACATATGACTGGATGCTCCACTGTTTATATATCATGCAATGGATGATGTCTCAATTGTAGACAGACTGACAAGCAAGGACATCTCCCTCTCAAACTGAGAGGCGAACTCATCCTCCTCAGTTGATGTTGTTTACCACCCTGCTTCTTCTTCTTCCTGTTGGGACACTGTCCAACATAGTGCCCCATCTTGTTACAAGCAAAGCATTTAACTTTGTCCATATCCCTCTGTTGCTCACCTCCCTTCTGCTGCTACCTAGCCCCACCCTTGGGACCCTTCTTGGTCTTCTTCTTCTTGCCCTTTGCAAAAAGAGCAAGATCCTCGCCATCATCCCCACCACGCTACTAACTAGTAGATCCTGAACCAATCCTAAGCTCCTCCTGTACAAAGTCATCCCATAGGCTCTCCCAACTAGGCATATGCTCTCTAGCTACAATGCCTCGTACAAAGCTCCCCCGTGGTTTGGAGAAGCCACTTAAGGCTATCCTCACCAACTCTAATGGATCCACTACCTCCCTCACAGTTGCCAATTCGATTCATCACGAATCTGCGAAAACCTTGTGAAGAATGAGGCAACCGAGTCAGTCTTAGTCATCTTAGTGCCCCTCAATTTCTCCTGGAGCTCCATCTTCCGGTTTTGGTTTGGGCTCTGGTAAAGACTACACAAGGACTGCCACATCTGAAGTGCAAAGTCCTTACCAGAAACATGAGGAATAATATGGTGTTTAACTGCATTTAGGATAGTCCTCTTGGCCTTGATGTTTCTCTTCTTGAACTCTGCCAAGAGCACTGCATCTGTAGGAGGAACAATGTCCCATAGCTCACCCTCCTCCAAAATCAAAACCATCCTAGCCTTCCAGGGAGACCAATTGCCAGCCCCAGCTAGCCTATCCTCCACCCTCAACCCTTTGTCTGACATGGCTGCCAACTGATGATAAAATGACCAAAGAACTCTGCTGTCAAGGTGAGTTAAAAAATTCTGTCCAAAGTCTGCAACTTATATCAGCCCTCTTGTGCCCTTAGGCTCTGATACCATGAAGAATTTTGAGGCTCTTTAAAGGCTGTTAGAACAGGTCTATTTTACCGCTCTTCAAGGGCTGTTAACAGGTCTGTATTTGGACTGTTTAAAGGTCCCTAACTGCTGCCTTCAAGACTGATATCATGCTCATTTCATGCTGCTGTTATAAGGTTTAATTTAGGAAAGTTTATTGTCCAGAAATTAGTCTTTTAAACAGTCATTAAAACGTGAAATACACCTCTGATCTTTTCCACTTGAATGCTGATAATAAAATAAGCAAACCACAGATTTTAACACAAGTAATTTTTGGTCAACGTGACCCTGGAAGAACCCCCAAGGGGAAAACCAGTGAAAAGGAATTTATTATGGAGCTTATAGAAAAAGTATTACAACAAAGATTACAACCAACTTATCTCAAGTTAGCTGCCCAATCTTCCTTGATATTAGTACCAGCAGTTCCTTGAAGTTTGCGCCCTCTTCCTCAAGAATCAGCACTGTCCTTCCAGCATTTAATGCAGACAGCTCTCATGGGGAAATGCACCCTCTTCAAGGTAATAAATGCGCCCAGCTTCAACTCTGTTGTGCGCCCTTTTCCTCCTGCTGTGCACCCTTCTTCCTCTCTGCTGTGCGCCCTTTTCCTCCTGCTGTGCGCCCTTCTTCCTCTCTGTTGTGCACCCTTCTTCCACTGTTGTGTGCCCTTTTCCTCTAGAGCAAGTGCACCCTCATTCTCAAGTGCACCCCTCTCAACAAATGTGCCCCTGTTTCCTTCTTCTCCAAATCCTTTCTCCTCTTCCTTTTCACTTCTCCTCAAGTGAACAATGCACCCCCCTTTCCTCTTCTCTCTGCTTTTGTTATCTCGTTAAGATAACCTAGGAATCAAAGGCTAGGATTAAATCTTAGCTTTCTAAGATCAAGAGTGGAGATTAAATCTCCCCCTTAACTTAAGTTTCCTAAGTCACTTTTCTCATTAATGAGCTCATAAGGTCACTTTGACTTTACAACATAAAATAAAGTAAGGGAGGGGTACTTTTCCCCCTTTAGTTTTAGGCACATCACCAACACTAGGGGACCACTTCCCAAGGCACCAAAATTTAACAGCAAAAAAGGTGGATCCAAGAAGGGCCACAAACGAAAGAAGGAAGACTAAGGTTCCTCGAACTAAAGGAAGAAAGATCAAAGTCATGTGAAGTGCTTCAAGTGCCACAAGTTTAGTCACTAGCCTCTAAATGTCTTGAGAAGAAGGGGAAGGGTAAGCAGCAACAGCAAAAGCAATTTGCAAGGAGTGTAAAAGCTTCATAGGAGCTAATAAACTTGCATCCAAATTGGAGACAACCTTCTCCATGGTGTCTTATCTTTCCACTAACACCACTTATGGTGACAGGTGGTATGTGGACAATGGAGCTTCTAGACACATGGCAAGCAATATATCAACTTTAACTTTATCGGCCCTCCTCACATATTACATCGAACCCCCTCTTCACACGTATCAGCCACCCCTTGACATCATGTCCGCCCTCTTCTCAAGAATGTATCGGCCCCCTTCCCTCTTACCTTGTCGGCCATAAGATTTATTCTTACACTGATACATCAGCCTCCCAAAACTTTCTCATGCCGATACATCAACCTCCCAAAACATTCTTACGTCGATACATCGACCTCCCAAAACTTTTTCTGCCAACATATCAGCCCTCCAAAACATTTTTTTTGTGCTCCATTTTTCTTTACATATTGATATCAGCCTAAAAAATTATCTTTATCAGCCTCTTCTCACATCTTTATCAGCTCAAAAAAATATTTTTAAGCCCCAATACAATGAGGGATGGACGAATTAAACAAAAGGCCAGATTTCAACCAAGGTTTATGAACTATGAAGAGGATGAAAGAGTTGGTGGACATGCTAAAAAACACAAGGCATATTACCTCAGACATTGGTGGGAGCGCAACACAGCGCATAGGGCAAAACCTAGCTCCTGGTTTTTGTTTTTGCCATAAATTTTGACCCTGAATTCCATTTTGCACGCTCCTTATACCGTCAGAAAGGTCTCGTCGAGCTCTACAACTTCTTTGTTATAGGTTTCATGAGATTCATCACCATTCATTGCATATTTTCAAATTTGAATATTAACGCATTGTCAACAACCCAACAACCTAATAACATAGCATTTCAATGAGGGTGTCCGTGAAATCATCATCAAGGAACTGTTGACCACCTATTCAACTAGGGGGTCAACTCCATGTACCATGAAGATATGCACCATCAGGTACTACCAAGTCAGAGACTTATTGGTTCTACAAGGCAGTTTTGGCCTGTAACACATCTTTTTGTAATGGAATTTTCACTCCCCTGCGTGAGATAATAATGTAATGGGTCTGCATGGATCATAGTGAGGTCAGTTACCTTAGGACTTCATCATTAGAGGAGTCCCTTTCACTAAGTATTTTTTTTCCTCGGGTTATTAATTTGGCCTAACCAGCCTTATTAATTTCCCTTGAGTTTTTCACTCACACAAATAATTCCTCCAAAGTGGTGAAAGGCGTTCTAATGGTTTAGCCCTCTGGTAGCTATTGTCTAGGAATGTTGTAAATGACCATGTAAGACATCTCTGAAAGTTTTGCGGAATTTCGTCGAGTCTAGATAGGTTTTTTTTAATTTATTAAAATTGCCTAAGTTGGGTAATTTTAATTAAATATTGATGAAAAATGTAAAAACTAGGTCCTTGGGCTAATGTGCTCAAAAGAAATGGAATGAGACCCCCTACACCATTGGACCAAGTTTCGGCTCAATTGGATAAGTTTTGCTAGGTGTTTGTCCATGAGGAGTCTTGGTCAATCCAAAACAGCAATTTAATTGTTTATATTGACATAGTCAAAATGTCAAATTTTGTAATTTTGAGTTAATTGGTTGAAGAGAGAGTGGGAGATGATGATTAAACCTTAGCCTATCCTATCATAACCCCTTTCTCACCCTCATAACCCATTCCCACCTAGCCACCTTCACTTTAAGTTGTTCCCCCTAGGGAAGTTGCACCCCCCTCCTTGAGGAAACTATGCAAACTCAGAAAATAATTAAAAGTGGGCTCTCTCTTCCCTAGTGCGCCCTCTTAGACCTTCCACCTCACCCCTTGACTAAGCAAATGTTTTTCACCTCATGCCATCTCATCAATCCACAACCCTAACCCTAAAAATGTGCCCCCCTCCTAGAGATGATCACTCTTGCTTGTGTTTTGACACTTGTCTTAGATCTAAGAGGGGTAACTTTGCCTTCCCAAGTATAAATGGAGGCCCTCTCACCCTCATTTCTCCATCTTCTCTCAGTGTATTGTATTATGCCCAAATCTCTCTCTCTCTCTCTCTCTCTCTCTCTCCCATATTGCTCTCTCTTTTCTCAAGCTTGAAGCAAGTATTTGCTCAAGCTTGCTCATAATAGAAGAAACTTTGGAGGAACCTTTGGCACTTGGAGTATTCTTGGTGTTTGGTTGGAGCTTATTGAGGTGACTTGTTTTTATACACTGTTGAGTTCTTAGTTTCTAGATTAGAGTAGGAGATCCAAGCAAAGTACTTTGCTTGGATAGATCTAGAGTAGTATTGTTCTAGATCTTAGTAGTGTAGTATCCTTTCTTCTTCAAAGTATTTTGTTGATGTTTAGGAATCTACTTACCTCTTGCTTGGTCTTGTAGCTTTGCTCACTTGTTTGCAGGTTGCTTAAGGGTTAAGGAGGAGCAACTTCAGATTTGAAAGTTGTTCATTTAACCCAATCTTATTTCCTTCATAGTTTCGGTTTTGTTTTTTTGCTGTAATTTCTTAGTATATGGGTAGTTTTATATGCTGAAGTAGATCAAAATTGACTACAAATACTGCCATATTTCATCTTATATTTCTATTTTAACTTAACGGAAATTTTATGCAGGGTTTTTTGTTATTTTTCTGTAGTTTTCCAGCAAGTTTTACTTGCTGATTTTTGCAGGTCTGTTACAGAAAATGAGGAGGAACAGCCCTCTTGGGGCCTTGAAACATCAACTACAACCTCCTAAGTTGGGGTACCTACACCCCCAACACTTCTCTCTTCTATTATCTTTGTAAGCAAGCCCCCAAAGAGTAACCAAGGGCTTGCACTTCTCATAAAATTAATGTTCTACAAGTTTTGTTAGTTTATTTGCCTACACCTAGGAAAGTGTTTGGCTTTGCCAACCTTCCTAAATCGTAAGGCTCTTTTGCTGCATTTTATTTTCTGTTATTAGTTTAGTTATTTCCAACCCACTTTGGCACAACAAAGGAAGGCTTGTCTCCACCTTGTGCCATTGCTTGAGGTTTGCTTAACTTAGTTTTGTTTGCAAGCTTTTATTTACACTTGTTTGCCTACACCTTGGAGTGTGATTGGCTTTGCCAACCCCCAAAATCGTAAGGCTAGGCTAGTTGTGGTTTTTTCATTCATGCTCAATAATGGTTATGTTAAGTTATGAAATAATCATATGCTAGTGTAGGCCCATGGAGGCATAATAAGTTTATGATGCTCTCTTAGTTTCATTTTCTTTGCAAGCTACATTTCCTTCAAGTACTTTTCTTTCAAGTACTTTTCTTTCAAGTTCTTATTTACAAGTACTTTCTTCTAATGTCTTGCAATCTCATAGGCATGGGGTAACTTCATGGTTTAAGGCAAACTAAATTTTCACTTTTGCAAGTTTTATTTCAAGTACTTCATGTTATTTCAAGTTACACACTTTTATTAAGTACTTTATGTTATTTCAAGTTACACACTTTTGTTAAGTACTTCCTTTTTACTTGCAAGCAATCTTTTTTTTACATTCAAGCACTTGACATTTAGCAAGCACATCTTGCTCAATACACAACTAACTTAATCTACCTTAGTCTCATAGGGCTTAAAATTAACTAGTCTTAATAGGTCACCATCTACTGACCCAACTTTTCCATCTAAACGAGAACTGTAACGAAGCAACGGAAGGTGCTAGATCGGTGACGATCTCACGGTGCTTGGCGTCCTTCCCGGGAGTACTTATTTTCTTGGGTTGACCTATGGAGCTAGGATGGAGCCTTGTTTGCCTCACTTATTGAGCACCCAGCAACTATTTGGTACAAGCGGGGGGAGTTTTAGGGTTGTCACTTAGTCTAGGATTCACATCTAACTTCATAAACTTAATAATCCTATTTTAATCCACTACAACCTTGGGGATTTTTCATTTTCACATCTTTTTGGTTAACACTTAAGTAATCTTGCAAGCACTCTACTTTCTATTTACTTTCATGCAAGCTTATTTCAGTTTTGTGGATGTTAACTAAGTGATTTAGAGTTGCGCCCTTGCCCTTGGAGGATTTCATTTAAGCATTGTCATTTAATTTTAAGTTGTGCTTTGAGTTGTTGGATCAACCCCTTGAAGTTGCGCATCCTTTGGAGGCAACTTCATTGTTTGGGTTTCTGTTGTGTACTTGTGTATGCCATTGAAGCAGCCCCTTAGAGTTGTGCATCTTGTGGAGGCACTCTATGTTTGGGTTTGTAGGCTTTATGTGTTGGTGTGATCTTTTCCTTTGAGCAATCTTTGTTTCCTTGCATAATCAAGTAATCAAGTTAGTGCTTGTTTCTTTCTTGTCCATGGTGTATAAGTGTATAATTGTTGTATCTTTAGCATTCTTAGATTTGTAGATAAATTGTTATATTTTTTAGTTGTATCTAGCTCTAATTTCTTTCTTTTGTAATCTTGTTGTAACTCTTTGTAAAATCTAATCTCCTTTAACTTTAGTTGACCCCTTGCCCAACCTTAGGCACTAGTCTTAGTTGTCTTAGGAAAGGGCTTGCCTTTGCATTGAATAGTTGCACTTTGCATTGTTTGCCTCTCATATTGTAATGTTCCTGACTTGTCTAGTCTAGGAAACGCTGCTAATGTGTGTGTAGGATCAAAGGTTTACAGCATATAAATGATCATACAAATAATAAACGCGACAAAGGACTGCAAAGTTTGTATTGTGATATCTCTGTGGATTACAAAATGGTCGAATGCAGCTAAATAAACTGACAATACCCGACTATATCAACAGACAAAGGATCTTAGCCGGAATACAAATAAGCAATTGCGACTGAAGAAAATAACAACACTCGGCTAGATCAAAAGACAAAAGGATCTTAGCCGGAATACAAATAAGCAACTAAAAGATAATACCCAGAATATGGGAGCACTGTCGAATCAATGAAGAATGATGGAAGACTTGGATGATCTTCCCGGTGACTAGGGTGTGTCTTTCAACACCGAAATCAGCCAACTAGTGTCTTCCTCCTAGAATACACTGAACTATCTCTCCTGAGATGTGCCTCTTCTCCTCAATGACAAGTCATAATCTGCATAATAATGAATTAGGTCGTTGACCCTTCCTTTATAGCTTTCCAAAACCCTAAATCATGCTGAAACCCTAATTCACTGTTGACTTCCAAAACCCTAAATCACTGCTGAAACCCTAATTCACTGTTGACTTCTATTTTTAGCTCATAATGACTTAAATGCGCTTTTAACCCCTTTTTAGCTCAATGTCACTTTCCAAATATAACACCTGTGACTGGAGTGACCTCTAGTAACCCTGTTTACCCCTCTTTGGCCCTGGCTATAGTCTAACGGCGCGGTTTAGACCATTAAGCCTCCTCTCTGGAGCTCCTATTTGGAAAGGGACATTACAGTCCTCCCTTCCCGAAATTGCTTGTCCTCAAGCAATACCAGTCCAGGGTGTTGCAACACCTGCTCGCTCTCCCAAGTAGCGCCCTCTACTGGAAGCCCTCTCCATCTAATCAAACACTCTCTGATGACCCTGCTCCTCAGTTTCCGCTCCCGGAACTCCAAAACCTCCTCCGGAACTAACTCCAACTGTCCCTCCTCATCCAACGGGGGAAGCTCCTCTAATGTGCTAATGAATTGTCCCACTGCCTTTTAAGGCAAGACACGTGGAACACGTTATGAATCTTGCTCCCCTCTGGAAGCTCTAGCTCGTAAGCAACCTCGCCTACTCGGCGCATGATCCTGTAAGGACCATAAAATCTGGGCTTGAGCTTCTCGACCCCACTCTTCTTCAGAGA
>ML794109.1:14331-44813 GCA_009831015.1 Picea engelmannii | reverse complement strand
GTTACAAAATTGAACAAGAGCTCAGAGTAAGAGTTGAAATTGGACTCAACAAAAATCACTAAGTAGAATAATAAATATTTTCATGTTTGGGTATAAAAACTTATAAAGGTCCTCGTTGATTTTATCATCTGGTTCGCAAGTAAACCTTGCAAACCATCAAAAACTTTGTGCCAACACAAAAGCCATATTTTGAGACCCTAAATTACTTGAGCATCAAACTTGTTCCTACCGAGTCGAAGTTGTGTGAAGCAAGTATGAATTTCTAGCAAATCAATTCATCATGTTTTATGAAAAACAAAGTTTGACTTGGAAGTCCTCTATAACTTGGCCCAGCTTTGTCACAAGACTTAAAAACCTTAGTTTTCTTCCTAAGAGAAAGAAGTATCATTTTTCCCAAGTTCTAAAAATACTTCAATTCATGTGAGAATTTAAATTGACATCAAAATAGACAACTCTCATGTTTACAAGTTTACAATTTTCACAATAATGTAATCATATTTAGTTTTTGAACTCATTGCATATTTAAAATATATTGTGAGGAATATCTAGGTCTTCCCTTTTTTAGAAGATATATATAATTTATCTTACAAATAATTAATGTAAAATTAGTTCTAGCTAACTTCAATGACATGTTTTTGTATTTATTAGTGATTAATGATGATAATAAAATGTGTCATCTATTTTATTGCATTTTCATATCAAATTGTAGTTGGATGATATCTAAATTTTTTGTTTTTACAATATACTCGGAAAAATTTATACTCTATTCATTTCTCTATATTATCTTTGTTTCATTGATTGTTTTCTCACTAAATATTATGATGGTCATAAAAACATATGTTACTTAGTTTTTTTCAGCGTTCTCTTTCCCCAGCTTCGGGGGTATGCTAGTTAATATATCACTTGAGAAAATGTACTTAATGAATTCAGTGCGCAGCCGTTCCGATTATTCATTGATCCCTTTACTTATTCACTATTATTGCTTGAACAATCTTCTTCTTTATTAATAGAGGTAGTCAAGCAATATATAATGACTGAGGAATGTTGACCCGCCACTTGAAAGCTTGAAGGTCGGGACTTGAGCAACGAAATCAAATCAGAAAGATCGATTTCCGACCTCACTTTCAATTTCTTAATTCATTAATTGTGCAACGAGCGCAGCCAACGGCATCTATTCAATCTTGAACAAACAATTATTAAACTTCAATAACCCACAAAAACAATTTTCATAAACTTCATTTCCAGACTAAGGGTATGACGCACAGTCGAATTCCAGCAAGCCCAAGTCGCCCATTCCTTGGGAAACATTTCATCTGTACAAGATCCATTTAGGAGCAGATTCTGGGCGGATCCAAGCAGATCCAGATCCGAATCCGTATCCAATCCGGGGACCTGCAAATCCATCCCCCACGGCAGACAGATCCGGTAACTTAGGTTTTTCTATTTAATTGGCCTTATCAGGAAACCAACCTCGGTTTTCAGGCAAGCAGCTGGCATTTTCATCATCGAGTTTGCTCTCTGTTTGTCAATTTCAGTTATTAGTCCGGTAGTTTTTGCTATCCCAGGCTGATTCCCAGCAATTACCTTATGTTTCTGGGAATGTGGACTTGTTCCACCCTCTTTGCAGGTAGCGATTCAAAGTTTCGACTTTTTGCTGATAGAGATGGTGCTTTTGGGAGCTGTGTCAATCTTCCTATATACTATTTCAACCCAGGCTTGGGGGTTTGCCAATTCTCTGTCTCACTCACAACAGATCAATTTAATGGTATGGATCACCGAGATTTACTAGAATTAAGAAGGACTTTAAGGACTTGTGAAGACATGGTACCAGGTAACAGAGCTTCCATTCTAATTCTCATTACCAAATTCAATGAATACAAGCAGCAATGCATTGCACAAACTGCAGAAATTATGAGCACATTGCTGCAAGTCAAACAACAATTGCCCATCTTTAAGACAGAGTGCAATCTCTTAAGCAATCTGGTGGAGAATCTGAATAGAGAAGCACATTCAATGGCCTCTAATCAGAGGATGTCAGAACAAGGTGAAAACAATGATGAGGACACAGTGATACAGATGAGAAAAGTTATGGACATTGGAAAACAGGAGCCAGATTGCACTGATACAGGTCTGGAGGAGCAGCAAGTCATCACACCTTCCTTTAGCTTATGTTTTTTAAAGTAATCATTATCTTAGGTATCTTTTATAGGATATATTGTACTAGAAAAATCTGGAAAATTTTGCCGAAGGACATCAGTAAGCTCTGTACTTTGTTTTGGATATGTGCAAACAGCATGAATCATGAAGACACTATGTATGTTTAATCAGTGCTGTCAGCTTTGCTGCAGCCATTTTTAATCATAAATTTACCCAGTTTCTGTAAAAAAAAAAAAAATAAATAATAGAACTTTTTCTTAATTATATAATCAAATTATAAGAGAGGCAGCATGCATGCACAAACAACAAAATTATTTATAAAGCTGATGCTAACCAAAGTTAGACAGATATCATGCTGCCTTCAGAAATACCATTCTCAAGTTGACTTACTATTACTAAGTTATTGATTCAACATGAAATATGGGATGTGGTTGTTAAGAGAAAAAACAAAAGTAATAGAAAAAACACATGTTTTACACAATTTAAATAACCTGTAAGAAAACGCCTGGTGAAAATTTTGATACCACACCATCTTCCCCTGCTAGGTCCACCAACTCTAGGGCACTTATTGCAGCAGGCCGTGTCTGTCAAAAAACAATTATGGAAAATGCAAACATTCCGAGTAAGCATATTTGTTCCAACAAAAAAAGATACTATAGCTCCAAAGCACCCATGCAAGATAAAACAATAAATAAAAAGATCAGAATTCTCATCCAACAAGACAGACAATTCAGGCATGCTTTGCATGTTGCAATCAACCATACAATTTAAAACAGGAGATCCTAATTGCATTAAGACTAACTAATGTGCACCTTTCCTGTGGCGATCATGATTTTCACTCCCCTTGAAATAGCTTCTCTAAGAGCTTCTGCCGTTCTTGGAGTTATTCGGCTTTTGCTATTTAACAATGTGCCTGCTCCATGAGCAAGACAAAAACACATAACAGTGAAAGCCATTCCAGTTAAGTACAGTTACTAATGCATGGGAAAATAAACTATTTCTGACTCCTTAGAACCAGCTGTTGTTTACGAGTTCTTTAAAACAAAAAATTAAAAGGTAGTGCATACTGATACAGGTAAAGAGAATAGGCATCTGACCATCCATATCACAGAAGAGATATTTAAATTTAGGGCGGTAAGATCGCAAGCTTTCTCTTTTTTGATTGATACTGACACTGGGATCTGCAAAAGTGTAAAACTGCCAACTTCCTCGGTAACTTTAAATGCATGGAATTCAAGGAAAAACTCACTGCAAATTTACAACCAAAAAAAAATGTTGCATGGAAATTAACAAAATTTTGAAAATACAAGCAAAAGAAATTACCTTTTGTCCCTGATGAGTTTACATTTTGTTTTTGCAACTGGTTTGACAAGTTAAAATTTTCAAAACTTTCATGAGTACTCTGCATCAAGCCCTTCTCTTTCCAACCAATTCTTTTCAGAATAGTGTCTTCTTCTTGTTCCATCTCTATTTTAGCCTCCTCACTTTTTTCACAGTCGTATCCCAAGAGGTGTAGTAGCCCATGTACCTGGACCAAGCATTACTTCAAAAATCATATACAACTAAAAGGACATCCGAAGGCCAACACAATGGCAAGCAAACAGACACCATTTCAAATCCATACAGCATATTTACAGGAAGAGAATAAAACAGACTTGCCATGAGGATACGTATCTCATCAAGAAGACTGTGGCCTCTTTCCTCTGCTTGCCCGGCAGCTGTATCCACGGAGATGACAATATCCCCCAACATGAGCTGTCACACCATAATATATATATAATCAGCACTTTGCAAAAATCCACTTCAATGTTGCCATATGCTATGACACCAAGTGGGAAGGAGAAGCCATACAATTGGAAGTTGAAATCCTGGAGTGTGCTGCATCATTGAAATAACATCAGTAGCACGGTCCTCATCACACCACTCTTTGTTCAATTTACGAATAAAATCATCAGTACATAGCAATACTGATAGCTCCACCTTCTCAAAGGTTCCCAGATCATCTATGGCAGGGTCTCTTGTTTTAGATTTTGAATCTTTTAGGCCATCAAAGGCTACTTTCATTGCCATAGGAACATTCAGACGAAGAATTTCTGCGGTATTCTGAGACAGTAAAGTATAAGTAAACACTAGGAAATTGAACTCCGATAATGTCATAATTAACATCCAATTAGTAGTGTTCGGACAAGAAAAAAATGTTCAATTATTAACAGATAAAGGAATATTAAATAGACAGAAAAACACCCGTTACAGAACAAATATCATAATGACTTTATGATATCGGAACACATGGCGCGGACACAATTGTTCCTTGACTAGAAAATAAAACAAATAGTTGCCTTCAATATCTAATCAACCTGAAAGAGCCATATTGGTTCGTTAACAAAGCCAAAATTTGTGCCACCAGGAAAGCACAGTTAACAATAGGCAAGACCACTAATGCCAGTTGAATGAAGCAATTTTTCAGCTCCCTAAACTTTCACGCCATCTAAAAATATAATTAGTCACATTTGGCTTTCAGAACAAAAATACCATTTTCACATGACGGTGACCACAAGATCAAAAGAACACATGCAAAACAAAATGCATCTTACAATCCCGTATATGGGAGGTTTCAACTTACCAAATAACCCCATCAGCTAAAGACAGCACTAACAAAGAAACAAACAATCATAAAAAATAGCCGATATGAACTCCAACTAAACAGGTCACTTGCAAGCATTACCTTATTACCTTCAACAGTTACCAGCCATTAACTGCATTTCTAATACAATTGTGCTTGCAAAGTATTATAAATACAGCATTCCATAACTACATCCATAGAAGAAAGCATCAATCTGCAACAAATGGATGAATTAGCAAGATACAAGTGCAAAAACCTGTCGGTAGATGAATTGAGCATCTCCAAAGCCCCTCGACCTTTGTACAAAACAGGAGTACAGGAAAAGTTTCTGAAATGAATATGGGTTTCTGAAACATCAGTTTTGAAATCTCAAGAATGGGGAAATGCATGTATTAAAAAGTTATATATATAGTCCAATGGGCTGTCAATTGGGTTTAGCTCGGGTGGTTGGGAGGAATGATTGTTATCCTCCCCACCCAGGTTCAATTCCCGCAAGTGACATGTTGAGCTCTTAACGAGTATATTGTTGTAATGGCTTCGAGCCCTGCTGTTGATCGGCCTTGTGCCCTGAAGATTCTAGGGTTTACCCTAGTTACCATCTTCGAAATGAGGGGAAGTACTTGGAGAGTAGCATTGTCATCCTTCTTCTTATCCTATTCATGAATAGCTTGATGGGCAGTCTCCATGATTTATGGGCTTGAACCAAGACAAATGTCAACCTCATGCCCTAGGATTCTATCAAGGTGGTATTTCAAGCAACTGACCCATCCTGTCATGGAGTTTATACATAGCTTATAATTCAATTTTTTGTAGATTTGTCGCATCTTCAAGGTCACCATATTGCCAAAATGGGTCCAAATCCTTTAGCATATTGGCAAGGCAATGTTCAACTTCAAACTTTAAACCTAGGGAAAAAAATTAAAATAAATGAGCATAAAAGAATGTTAGTAAAATATTAGACTTATTAAATTGTTTTATGACCCATGAAAATTCGATGGTAAAAGGAAAGCAGTATGCACTTTGGAAACCCTTGCATAAATCTCCATAAAAAAACTATTTACATGGTGGAATTTTAACAAATACTTGGTAATATGAAAACCGTAGATAGAAATCAATCCCCACTCCAAGAAAAATTATTTGATGGTGATGAAAACCATTGTTTTTCCCTCTTAAGATTTGATGGTAAGCAATGATAAACTCCTTTGCTCTCAACCCCTGTTATCACTCAAAACTACGCCACGGGATAGCAATGACTCCAAGACCTGCAACAAGGAAGATTAAGTAATAACTGATAAGCAATCAGCCCTAGGTCACTAGCTAACTACTTCGCTATTTGGATTGGTGCTTTTCCAAACACCGAGGGGCGTCCCTAGTGTTTCATGCGCTGAAAATTACTTAAATCTGTGTGTTAGTATGATAAATCAGCACATAAATAATCGTCCTTGGCATGCAATTAAGCAAGCAAAGACCTAAGAAAATTGATAGTTAGAAGATATCAGAGAATTTATGTTTGCAATAGCTAAGTATGAAAATAAATTAGAGAGGAATATGCGCTCTAAATGACAAATTCAACCAGCTTAGAGGCAAGAAATACCACCTACACCGCTGCACAAAGAGATATTATCGCACCAACAAGTTCAAAGAGATATTATCGCACCAACAAGTTCAAAGAGCTAAGAAAATAGCATAGTCAAACTTTATCTTTGTATTAGTCAAGAGATTGGTTGCACCATAGAGACAGAGTACAAGACTGCTCACAATAATATGGCTCTGCACAGAGTACAAGAAGCAAGAAGAGAAGAGGAGAAAATGGAAAAGAAAGGCTACTAGTTGCTCAATGAAAAACTCTCCCAAACAATGAGCATTCACCCTTCCTTTATAGATCTTTAGACTCACTAAAACAGGCGCCTAGCTCGTGCAAAAAAGCTCCTCTGAAGTTATCCTAGCCATGCGCTTTGCTAAGTGAAGTCAAATTCCTCCATGCGCCATCCTGAACTCTTTCTGAACTAAAGTAAACCCAAAAATAAGCGAAGTCACCCTGTCTAAAATAATCCCAAGCTCATGCGCCTTCCTTAACTCCATGTGGTTCTTGACTGAAGTGAGAATAAACTGAAGTCTTTTTCAAAATAAACTGATTGTCCAAAAATACCAACTTCCTCATGCAAAGTCACCCTATCTAAAATTAGTTCTTCTCATGCAAGGTGTCCCTGTCTAAAATTATAACTTTCCCTCTTTATGATTTTGCAATTTTATAAGAAGGAACTAAAAGGACACCTCTCTTTACCAAGAATAGTTGATGATGTTAGATTTGGTAGCTTGAAGGTACTTCTGCATTGGCAACGCCTAGCATGCAGAAGTGACCGAGCACATTTCTCCCTAGTGACTTTATAAAGTGGTTTATAAAGTTGAGCTTTTAATTTTTAATATGTAAAAAGTGACTTTATGAGATTGTGGGTCACTTTAGTGATTTAAGTGACCTCAACAAATGATTAAGTCGCGACCATTGATCTCATGAGGACAAGATTTGAACTTGACCATCAATCTCGATTCTCATTGGAAGACCAAGGGTTAGGGCACTTACACTTTGAAAATGCATAAAGGCAGCATTAGTGGAGAAGGGGGGCACACATCTTGAGGAGAGCTTGGAGGGAATGTGAAGAGTCACATTTTCCAAGAGAAGTTTTTGAGCTTGGAGGGAAAGAGTAGCAGCTGAGGGAGTTCGCACGCATCCATGGGAGAGGGATAGGCACGCATTCCAAGAAGAAGACAACATTTAATTCTGTCTGTACTATAGCTACAGGAGGGGTCATACAGCAGTGATTGTTGGCCGTACAGCAAGAGAAAAGGCACAGAAATCGAGGCTGTCTTTTAACAGCTGGTTGGCTCGATTTCCTAGGTGTTTTTGCTGGGTGAAATATGTTCTGCAAGGTAAATTACAGTGCAGTAACTTTCTGGCACGATTTCCAAGGTGCTTTGGTACTGTTGCTGACTGTACAAGGCCATACATGCTGTACATCCAAGGCACATTTCCCAAGACAGAATTCTGGCTTAGTTTTCAGGAAGAATATCTTGCTAAAGAGTGAGATAAGTACTGTGTTTGAATGTTGTTGTAAATGTTGTTGTAAACTTTGTTGCTTTCCCTAGAGCTGAATAAGAAATTTTCTCCTTAAGCTGTCATTTTTTTTCTGTGGATTCTTCAAGGGGCATAGCCCAGGATTATGGTGCCAAATGTGTGATTTTGTCTATTGTTAAGAGTTATTTCCGCTGCTATTTTATTTCAGATCTTAGTCTATTAGTGTTTCAAGTTTCAACTCATAAAGTATAGCTGTGTGGTTTGATGCTTGGTTGTTGAAGCGTTGTTGGAGACTGAAATCTGATTGAGTCTAAGTGTTTGTCTAAGATAAGATATAATTTTTTAACATGGTATCAGAGCTAGGGCTCTGAAGTTCAGTGGACAGTTTGGCACTTGGACAACAGTGACTTGCTAGGGCATTTTCTTGGAAGAAGGAGGAGAAAGAAAGGTTCTTTGTCAGTTGGACAAAGATGACTTTCAGTGTCAATTACGAGGATAGGTTGGAGGGGATCTCCAACTACCTGCAATGGAAGGTGAGAATCACAAGTGTTCTCAAGGAGAACAAGTTGTGGACGTTTGTGAATACCATCGTGCCAGTACCTGCATCAAATCCCATTGCTCTAGACATCCATGAAGTGAAGGAAGCAAGGGCTTAGAGAATCATTTTGGATGGAGTCGGAGACCACCTTATTCCACATTTGGCTGAGAAGCAGACAGCCAAGGACATGTGGGATGCACTAAAGAATTTGTATGAGGCAAAGAACAAGAACCGAAAAATGGCTCTCTAGGCACTGCATAGTACTAGGATGGCCAAGGGAGAGAGTGTGGCCTCCTATCTCACCAGAGTTGCACAGGTGAAGGATGAGTTGGCAGTTGTCGGAGAAGTTATTCCAGACTCAGAGTTGGTGCATATAGCCCTCAAAGGCTTCACCAAGGAGTGGGAGGTTTTCGTGAAGTGTGTGGTGAGGAGAGAGAAGCTCCCTGACTGGAGCAGATTGTGGGATGACTTTACACAGGAGGAGATCCGAGAGGAATCTCAGGAGAAGGCAGTGGATGGTTCAGATGAGCAAAATGTTGCTCTTGTGGGAAAGAGCAAGGAGAAGAAGGACATGAGCAAAATGAAATGCTTTGCATGTCAAGACTGGCCACTACGCTAGTTGGTGTCCGAACAAGAAGAAGAAGAATCGGGAACCAGAGGTGTCTGCATCAGCTGAGGTTGTTGAGTTTGCAAAGAAATTCAAGAGGGAATTTTCTCTGATGACTGGTCCCCTTAGGCAGTGGTTGTCTAATGTTCGAGGACATTGAAGTGTGGTTTGTGGACAGTGGAGCTTCTCGGCATATGACGGGAATGAGGTCAGTGTTCCTTTGTCTTTCAAAAATAGACACAAACTGCTTTGTGGGTATTGTTACTGGCCCACAGCTTGCAGTGAAGGGGGTTGGAAGTGTTAGATTCCAACTAGAGTCGAGAGGTTTCTAGAGGTAGCCAGGGTATTGTATATTCCAAAGCTGACAGTTAACTTGATCTCATTGTCATCTTTGGAGATTGATGGATTTGGAGTTGCATTCTACTATGATCAGGTATTGTTAGATCCAGAGGGAGCTACTCCAGACACAACAGTGTTGCTTGGTGTCAAGTATGAGAGGTTGTACAGGTTGTTGGGACGACCTGTGGTTGGGTCCAATGGATTTCTGGATTCAAAGTCTGTGTCGAAGAGTGGGCAGGTTGCACGGTAGAGAGAGTTGATATCAGGGACTCAGTCCTCTTCCACGACTCTCTGAGGACTCAGCAGGCATGAGTTGACACAAATGGATGCTCAGGAGAGTGTGAAGTCTCCTAGGAGCATGTCTTCAGTCCATAGATCAGCGGAGGTAGTAGCAAAGGCTTCCAGTGCAGTGGGAGCAGTGGCTTCCTATTCAGAGGGAGTAGAGGCTTCTAGTATAGAGGAAGCAGCTACAACAGCGGATGAGTTGGAGACGGATTATAGTGGAGGTACCAGAAGTACCTCCCTCGCTAAGAGGGAGTGTTAGATTTGGTAGCTCGGAGGTACTTCTGCATTGGCAATGCCCAGCATGCGGAAGTGACCAAGCACATTTCTCCCTAGTGACTTTATTTTTATAAAGTGACTTTACAAAGTGGTTTTATAAATTTGAGCTTTTATTTTTTAATGTGTAAAAAATGACTTTATGAGGTTGTGGGTCACTTTAGTGACTCAAGTGACCTCAACGAATGATTAAGTCACGACCGTTGATCTCATGAGGACAAGATTTGATCTTGACCATCAATCTCCTTGGAAGACCAAGGGTTAGGGCAGTTACACTTTGAAAATGCATAAAGGCAGCATTAGTGGAGAAGGGGGGCGCACATCTTGAGGAGAGCTTGGAGGGAATGTGAAGAGTCACGTTTTCCAAGAGAAGTTTATGAGCTTGAAGGGAAAGAGTAGCAGCTGAGGGAGTTGGAACGCATCCCTAGGAGAGGGATAGGCACGCATTCCAAGGAGAAGAAGACAGCATTTAATTATGTCCATACTATAGCTACAGGAGGGGTCGTACAGCAAGAGGAAAGGCACAGAAATCGAGGTTGTCTTTTAACAGCTGGTTGGCTCGATTTCCTAGGAATCTTGCTGGGTGAAATCTATTCTGCAAGGTACATTACAGTGCAGTAACTTTTTGACACGATTTCCAAGGCATTTTGGTACTGATGCTAACTGTACAGGGCCGTACAGCCAAGGCACATTTCCCAAGACTGAATTCTGGCTCAGTTTTCAGCAAGAATATCTTGCTAGAGAGTGAGATAAGTAATGTGTTTGAATGATGTTGTAAATGCTGCTGTAAACTCTGATATTTTCCCTAGAGCTGAATAAGAAATTTTCTCCTTAAGTTGTCATTTTTTTTCTGTGGATTCTTCAAGGGGCATAGCCCAGGATTATGGTGCCAAATGTGTGATTTTGTCTGTTGTTAAGAGTTATTTCCGCTGCTATTTTATTCAGATCTTAGTCTATTAGTGTTTCAACTCATAAAGTACAGTTGTGTGGTTTGATGCGTGGTTGTTGAAGCTTCGTTGGAGACTGAAATCTGATTGAATCTAAGTGTTTGTCTGAGATAGGATATAATTTTTTAACAGATGAGTCATCCACCTGAAAATAGAACTGAATGCATGAAGCTAAATTTTAGGCCATTGCTAAATTTATCCCTCAAGGCACCTGGGGTTTCCTTGAATTAGGGCGCCTAGGGTTTCCTTGAATTAGGGCGCCTAGGGTTTCCTTCAAGACACACTACCACATGTCATCCACATGGCACCTCCACCTACTACCACATGTCATCCAATCATGGCGCCTCCTCCGCCACATGTTACACTGCATGGCGACCACGCCTATTAATAATAGCACTGCTAAAAATAGCAGTCCCCCTAAAAAATAGGAAAAGACTAAATATGTCGAGAACTACAAGAAAATTGCCAAATATAGCATGCCTAAAAATAGGCACAACTAAAAATAGAAACCTCTCGCATGTCAATGAAATCAATTTTCTGCAAAGAATCTGAGTATGTGCTCGGAATCATCATCTAAGCCCTGAAACTCTAACTGCTAAAAATAGTCTCACATGTTGCCCAAAAAAGGTCCATCGACTAGCTCACAAGGACCCCAAATATGTGATCATCTCTGACATGCGGACCTCTAAATTCTAGCTCCTAAAAAGTAGGAATACTACTAAAAATAGTAATTTTCCCCAAAACTGATGAATATGCCTCTGAAATGTCTCTGCCTCTGATAATGGATTGTGATCATTGGAAAACCAGTGAAAACTTGTCTTTGATCTCTATGAAAACCTATCTCTCACTACCAACTTGATGAAAGCTACTAGATCTTAACCCTCCATTCACATAAGCAAATTTGGGGGTTAACAACCTGCAACAGCTGCAGAGAAAAATAACCCCAAAAAATTAGATTTCCAACTTTTATACTCATTTTTCCCCACCCCCAACATTTTTTTTCCGATTGTATCACAATTTTTCAAAAATAATGTGATTTTTGCTAAACATCATGATGTCACAATTTTTCGAAGGCATTTTTATGGGAAGGCTTGGACATTGTAATAAATCACCACATCGACGAGAAATTGCCAATGTCTACAACATTGATCAATACACAACCTAAAAGATCCATCATTTTTCCTAACCAAGATTATTGGTGTTGAGTATGGGATTTTGCTCTTGGTGATGTCTCCATATTTTAGGAGGTCCTGAATTAGATATTCAATTTCAGTTTTGTGGTTGTGTGGGTACCTATATGGTTTTATGTTAATAGGAGCAAAACTCCATTTTAGCTATTGTGTGCTTGATTTCTCATTCTGGATGTGATTTCATTGGTAATTCTTGAAAGACTTCTTTATGTTTCTTCGTTATCTAATCAATGTCTTCCTTATGAGTTGAGAATTAATCTGTAGGTAATGTCTCCATCCGATACCATAGTACCATATGTTGAAGCCCCTTTCTGATTCAACTTTTGCATTTGGTGTTACGATNGACTTCTTTATGTTTCTTCGTTATCTAATCAATGTCTTCCTTATGAGTTGAGAATTAATCTGTAGGTAATGTCTCCATCCGATACCATAGTACCATATGTTGAAGCCCCTTTCTGATTCAACTTTTGCATTTGGTGTTACGATATTATCTTCATGGGAAGTGGGTCAAATTAATACAATTTACATTTTTGGCCCTTCCATCTGAATTTCATTAATTCTTTTTGCAAATTTGTAGTATGGTTGTACCAACCACTCCACCCCTAGCACTATGTCTACACCTCCTAGGGGTAATGCATGGTAATATGCTTTCATTTTTTAAATCTGAATAGATAAGTTTGCTTTATGATATTTTCCACTTCTATAATTGCCTGACCTTTAGCAACCATTACATGAAAGTCTTTAATTGAGTAGACAAATAAATAGTCTTTATGCCATATGGACATCGATGAAGTTATGTGTATTTCCAGAATCAATCGACACTACTACACTAGAAATTTTAACAAAACCCCCTAAGCTTAAGCATTATTGGCTGTGAAATTTTGATACCAACTACTAATGAGATCTTGGTTAGATTCTTCTCTTCCTAAATCTATATTGACCTCTACATTGTATCTACTTTCATCATTCAAATAAGTTACAAAACTATCAGAACCTTCTGAGTTATTGTTGTCGATGTTATCACCCTTGCAATAGTATAGTTTCTTGGGCTTGCATTTATGGCTAGGTGCCCATTTTTCTTTCCATTCAAAGCACTTGGATTCTTTGGATTCTTTCTTTTTCAATGTAGGATTGTGTAGGTGAGGCTTATATTTAGAACTTAGTTTGTTTGGTGAAGCAGAAACTTGGCATTGAATTGCAAAACTTCATTCCTTTGACGCAAAGGAGACTTGGCATTGACTTGCAAGCTTTCTTCTACATGTTTAGCCTTGTGTCTTGCTTTCTCAGTGATCTTTATGTTATGCATCTCAATCTCGATTTTTGTATTTTGCTCACTAGAAACATATGTTTGAACTAATTGATCTAGAGTTAGCCCGGGTACACGAGTTGCAAGTACTTCCCATTCACAAGTGTATTCTTCTATTGATCCTTTCTGTTGTAGCGGGATAAGTTTTGCATAAATGTCCTTTTTCCGTGTCATGAAACCTTTTAAAGAAATATTATTTTAACATTTCCCAATTTACAAAGATATTGGTCGTCGGGTTCGTACACCACTTGAACCAACTATACACGGGTCCTTCCATATGCATCGATGCTACTTTGATTTTTTCATCAACTTGAACATGTATATTTTGAAGTATATTTCAACTTGTTGAATTTAATGCAGCTGCAAGAGCCATTCTCTTGGAGGATGGCATAAGACCCTAGCTGTGGACTAGGGCCCCCAGTACACTCCTGGGGTTCTTGCTCTGGGACCAAGCAGTTAGAGCCATGGCAAAAGACCCTTGTGTGGGCCCCCAGTAGATGACTAGGGTTCTTGGTCTGGGACCAAGCAGTAAAGACCCTAGATGTATTCTAGGGCCCCTGGATGTGTTCCAGGGAATCATTGCCCTGAGCTTGGATTGATCCTTGGATGTGTTCCTTGGTGGTTGATATAAGTCCCTAGAAGTGTCTAGGGCCCCTGGATATGTTCCAGGGTACCTATACCTAAAGCATGGGTTGATCCTTGGTCTTGTACCTTGGTGGATAAGACCCCAGATATGTTCTGGGGCAACCTGGTCTTTGATCGGGTAAATCTTGGTGTAATACCAAGATGTGTTGATGTGTGATCCTCTTCCTCTCTCCAAGGATGGTCCATAGGACCTAGGAGAGACTATGAAGATGGACATGACCACATTGTGTGATGTACCCCCTTATGCAGTGATGATAAAGTTATTGGTCACCTTGAGATTCATATGGACATGTTTTGCCCCTAAGAAAACCCCTTGATTGATCTTCACCCTCGGTTTTTGAGTTTGGGTATGAGTGGGGTTTCTAATTTTGTTTTAGGGTTTTGTAATGATTAAATTATAAATATTAATTAATATTTAATGTGACATATTAATTTAATATTTATATTAAATAATATGTCATTTTATTAATTAATATTTTATTAACCTAAGCCCTAGCCTAAAACTATAAATTAGAACCCTACCTCACCACACACACATACTTACTCTCCTTCTTCAAGGTGGCGGCTACCTCAGTGAGAGCTCCTTCTCAGATTTGTGGCCCTTCTAGCTGATCAGTTCATCTCAGTTTTGCGGCCCCCTTGACTGGTCCAGATTTGATTTTGGTTTTGAAAGGTGGAGGGTTATTCTTTGATGATATCTGGCTGGTTATTTCTCTGCTGAGTTTTCTCCTTGCAGCCAAGTCACTACAGCTATACACATCTGTTGACCTGTAGCTGCCGGCCTCCTCTCTTTGTCCATATCTACTGTCACCTAGCAGCCGACCACCCTCTCTATGTAGATCTGCCCTGTTCTAGTTGTCAGCCCCTTCTAGTGTGTGAGATCTGCTTGTTACAGCCCTCTTTCAAGTGTGAGATCCATGTGGTATTCCAGCTGGCCTCCTTTTCTCTGTGTCTTCTTTATTGCAGGCTGCCATCCACTTCTTTAAGTACAGATCTGGATTGTGTTAAGGCCGTGGCTGATCTTCCAGGTTCTTTTCTTGCTGCCACAATTTCTTTAGCAGTCAGATCTCTCACTGTGTGTAGCTGAGATAAGGGTTTTCCATTCAAGCAAACTGTTTGGAGTTCTTCTCTCTTTTGTTTGGGGTTTTTCTCTTATGGCAAGATAGTCCTATGATCTCCTTGACAGAGATCAATCATTAAGTGATTGATCTATGAACCTAAACTGAAGCTGAGCATAATTCAGAGGCTTACTTTTCACTTGTGTGCCAAACTCTTCCTTCATTGCTGAAGAGGTAAATTCCTGAGGTAAGTTTCAGTAGTGTTCTACTTCAGTTTGGATTATTTGTTTATGCTCAGATCTACTAGTTTGCTAACGTAGAAATAACTATTGTTTTAGATCTATGATTGTTGTACTTAGATCTACTAAGTTTGCATGCTCAGAAATCTCTAATGTTTTAGATCTATGATTGTTGTACTTAGATCTAYTAAGTTTGCATGCTCAGAAATCTCTWATGTCTTAGATCTATGATTGTTGTACTTAGATCTACTAAGCTTGCATACTTAGAAATAATTATTTGGTTCAGATCTAATAGTTTGCATGCTCAGAAATATTTTATTGTTTTAGATCTAATTGCTGTTTTCAGMTCTACTGTATTCTTATGTACCTCTGATCAGAATTTTTATTTAGATCTATTGAGTACTTGCTGATCTAGTTAACAGAAATTTAAAAAAATATAWAWRTATTTTGTYTGTTCTTCTCCCTATTTSTAACACAACTTCATGTATCCACCATGTACGTTTATCATCCTACCTATCGAATTTTGTCATTTCGATTTTCATATTATCATAATGCCYCGACATTGCCCCRACATTTGGAAAATCAAGCATTTYGTTGAGTCTTTGGRGTGGACTAAAATTGGGTGGGGTACCCAGACGAATTCAAGATGAAAGTGGTTGGGCTTGTAGGTTAGTCAATGTGATTTTTATATCAMCAACTTTGTTATTGAGGGCATYATTCCTTTGGTCCAATCTAACATTGCCCTTGTTCCTCACTAGTCACTCCCCGAGGGATATCATCTACCAAAGCAATGGCCCTTTCACAGTGATTAATGACTATGACAATGAAAGCCCATATCTAGGTCCCCTACCTCACCCTCGATCATCAAGACTTGCAAGATCTAACATTTTCTTTCCCTCTCCTGCATAGCACCAAGATCCTCAATCTCTGGACCTCTCACTGTATCACAACATCAGCACTCTCTTATATATTTTTTCTAGATAGCTAGTTTAAAGTTCCTAGCTAGATATTTAGCTCTACTTTTGTCTTGATCTAAGAGTTGCTTTTGCACTTCCAAATTTTATACTAGATTGTACCTTTCAGTCCCATTGACCTACTTTTGTGATCATTTGTTGGACATTACTAAATTATCTTACTTTATCTTATCATCATTTGATTCCATTTGAAATTTGATTATGTGTGTTGGTTATCCAACCTTCTATTTATGTGTTCAATCTCTTTCTTAAGTTTTTTTGCATCCTCCATTAATTCCCTGATGGAAAAAAAAAAAAAATAGAGCACTCCAACATCATCTAAGGTTTTGAGGGCATCTGTCATGGAGATCGAGTTGTTGTTTGAGAGGGGTTGACCTATTGCTTGAGATTGATTGTGGTCAAACAAGTCTATGGCTCAACCCTATAGCCCCGGCCTCTACACACTGTGGCCAGCTCGAGCTTGTAGTTGTAACACACTACCTCTATGTTTGCAGCATATGGCAGCTCCTAAAAAATATTTTCAAATTAAACTTTCAATTTTTCTCCTTTTAGTAGATAGTCTTCTAATTGTTGTCCTAAAGAAGTGAAGGACAAATTTCTTCCTCTTGCACAACAGAACACTTGCAACAAGCAAAGCTCTGATGCCAACTTGATATGAACCCACAAAGAACATACACTTGCACACAAGAATGTGCACATATGTGATGTAATAAAATAATTTATTAATGTGATGGTTTTACAAATTAGGTGTCTTGTATTAAATACAAGTCAAAGGGTGACTCGTGTAATAAATCGCGACTCTTTATTGAATATCCAAGCTTATTATATTTAATAAACATGTTTTGTATTGTATTAAATATTAATACATATTATGTTTTATTATAATGGTGTTGCATTGTGTAATACAGTTTGGTATATTACACTTCGATGTGTTATTAAAGGGGCAACCATGAACAAACCTTGCCACCATCGATGCCACGCATGGCTAGTGAAAATACCTCTACAAATTAGCAACCATCTTCTCCACTCCAACATATCTTGCGACATTGGAACGGTCTGCTTCACACAACAGTGGGATAATATGATCCCCCCGAGGCACACAAATTGTCTTCAAATTGTACATAATTATGTCCTTTAGTAGGTAAGCATGGAGTTCCTCAATTTATGGTGTTGTGGAGTTTTAGAAGATTCAGTGGATCTATGCAAAGTTTGAACACTATGCATATGCTTCCTTGAAGCCATTGAATCCAAATTGTTGGAACTAAACAAACATGGTCAATCCTGTTGCTAGTGATCTTGATAGGAAATCTACGATCTTGTTGGTAGTTCCCTTAAAGTACCTAATCACAATGTCAAGTCATTGCAAGTATGTTATCCACTTCAAACGTCATGCAATCTCAATATTGCTCTAAGTCTAGAGGAACTAGAGAGGTTAATGTTTGTCATGCATGATCATCTCTTTGTTGGAGTATAACACTCCAATATAACTCAATGATAAAGAGTCCTTCGTTATAATATGATAAATGGAATGATAACTTTAATATTAGTATATTAGGCATAATTAATAAGGGATTATTAATGAGGTGGTTATGTTTTACAAGTAATGCAACTACAAAATGAATGACATAAAAGGTAAGCACTCCCAATGTATCAATTGACTTCATTGTAATAAAAGCATATATTTTTACATGAGTCTGTTTATATCATATCTTCGTCTTTCTTGTGTGCTTAAAAGTTGAACATGGTATGAAAGCTAGAAAACCTTGAGTGAATCTATCATGATCGTGTGTTAGAAATCGAAGACATTAAAGAAGGTATTGATCTCTATGCAAAGATAAATATTTGAATTTTTGGATCTTTCTTTCCTTTAAGTCAAGGCAAATTTAGTTTGACTTTTCCATTTGAAAGATTTTTGTTTTTGCAAAAAAATTGTGGTGGAGATTAAAATATATAAGTTTGAGGAATAGCAACATCAAAATGCTTTGATTTGATAATATTCACCAAGAGGCTCCACAAACCAACATTCACGCTGAGAACAGGTGGAAATTACCAGCAAAAGAAATTACACAAGACAGTCGGAGACATTTAACCTAGCCATCAAGGAAGAGAGCCAAGAGGATTGAAGTCCCATATATGTAAAAGGAGGAATCCACCATCGAGAAGAGTGTGTTGCTACCAGAAAAGAGATTGGCATCAAGGAAGAGAACTAAGAGATTTGAAGCCCTCTTTAACGAGAGATTTTAAGCCCTATGTAGCCATTCATATCTACATAATACTTTCAAATGAGAATCATCTCAAAGAATAATATGCCAACAATGAGTCACCTAGATCCACAACCGCAAGTGAGAATTTTAAATGCTACGTGAAAGAGGTTCCATCCACCCCATGAAGTCCTAATCACAAATTGAGCATATCTCTATTATGTGAAACCCTAACTTTCAAATCAATCACCAGCGAAAAGAATAGAAGTACCAGTGGCCATACACTGAAAAGAACATGCAAGTGCAGAGGGAACAATAAGAGAAGAAAACATGAGACGAAAAGGGGGCAATTATACAAGCCTTATTTTATTTCTCTATTTCCGGAATATAATAGTTCAAGATAGTGAAACAAAAAAATGTTAAACCCAATAAAACAAAGGCAATGAATGGCAATGACAAAAATAGATTGTGAATTCTTATTCTGAGTAGTTTAATTTCCAAGACAAAGCATAATCAAAGAATGTTCAACTCGGCATAGATTGTTGTCCAAGTGATTCGAAAATTTAGGAATTGCGCTAGTCGGGAATTTAGGAATTTGAGAAGTTCGGGAACTCAAGAATTTACAGGGTTGCTTTGATTCAAGAGTTTGGAATTCAAGTAGTTCAAGAATTCGAGGAGTTCAAGAATTTGGGAATTTAGAGAATTTGGGAATGCTACCCTTATGACAGTGATGAGATAGCTTGATGGAGTGCCTCATGATTTCGAACTATGGAGGAGTGATCTTACTTAAGAACATTTTTTCATTTTATGATTTTGATATCACTTTGTATTCTAGAGTTAAGAGGGGTTGTCAGAGTATAATGCTCCAATATAACTCAATAATAAAGAGTCCTTTAGTATAATATGATAAATGTAATGATGACTTTAATAGTAGTAAGTTAGGCATAATTAATAAGGGATTATTAATGAGGTGGTTAGGTTGTACAGGGAATACAACTATGTTCTTATGCCTCTGCGAGTAAAAATGCCTATGCATTATTCTTCTTGCCTGCCAGTCTCCTTCTACGTTCTAGTCTAAACTATTCTCTATAAAACGCCCCCTTCACAGGATTCTCGGGTCGTTTCGCACACGCCTCTCTTCTTGTCCTTGACGCACATTTTAGTCTCAGATCTGAGGTCGCCATGCTATCTTTGTTGTCTGTCCCTCTATGGTCTAAACCTCTAGTCGATTCTTATGACCATTCCACATCGCGTCTATAGGAAACCTTAATCCTGTCTGCCACCTCTGTTGACCTCTGTGTCCAGTTCACAAGTCGTACATGAACCCTGCTCTCCTCTCTCTCTTTGTAAACCCTAATCTATGGTGTAGTTGCATCCATGGCTTCTTTTTCGTAAGGTTCTAAGAAGCAACTACTTCCTCCGCAAAAATTTTCTTCTTCCACTCTGAGCCCACGAGCATTGGCTCTCCCTTCTTCCTAATTATGGATCCAGCGACTACAGACAACAGAATTGTATAGTGAATGAATAGCCAGAAGATGCTAGAGGGGTGTAGATGGTGTCTGAATTCTTGTCTGCTTTTGGATTTTCTGCATTTTGATCAGAAGAAGATGATGATTTGGCGATTGCTAGGTTATAATTCTGAGAGTCTGAAAGGGAGCGTTGGTGACATCGAATTGGCTTGCAAGCTGATACGTTGGAGAGCTTCTACAAGGTGGATATGCTTCCGATGAGCACTTTGTAGTGTGTGAGAAGCATTTTTGGGATGTCAATGGCCAAACCAATGAAAACCTCGACCAAATAAGTAGAGTGCATCTAAGCACGTAAATCCCTTTCATTGTGTTTGGTGGTCGTAAATCTCTTTAGGTTTACGACTGGTGGTGATCAATTAGACAGCTTGCAATTGCAAAGAACAACTGCACCAAGATTGGCAAGAATAGTCGCAAGTTCGATTAGCCACTGCGAGCATAAATCCTTGTAAAACTCTAGAGAGCTCCAAGACTTGAAGCAATTGTAGCAATTGCAGCTTTAGTTTTGGTTGTCCATCATTACTTGTCCACTCCGAGTTTTCAAGAACATCAAGGACGTGGACGTGAGGTACCCATTTCTCCAACCTCTCGTCCTTTTTCACCCGTGTGCAGCCTTCAAATTGTGGCCCCATCAAAATAATCTCGTTTCCCTCATCGGCTTCTACTGTGAAGAAGGAGACGAGCAAACGCCAGTCTATGAATACATGCCAAACGAAACAGATTAGGGTTTTGTCTCTCGAGTTTGCGCCAGTGTATTGTTTGTTATGGACAATATCGTGAATGAATTCTTTGTTGAAGGCATTCTGCTCACATTCTTTGTGGCTCACCTCGACGAAGAAACTTACACACCTGTGGCAGATCCAAAGAAAATTAGATTTGGAGATCTACACGCGGAGAATGCAAGAGATGCAGCAAAAACATGGTGAATTCATTGTGCCACAAGTTGGCGCCCACAAGATCTCGCAGACTTATGTGTATATGCACTGCCATTGGCGCACAACCAACTTGGTGATTTCCTCTCAACTAGTTACCTTGACAGCAAACAATTAGAGCTCTCTAGTCATCCGACAATTTTGTGATCAGTGATAACACACTTGAAGCATTGTAAGTTTACTTGTGCATTTTTTGAGATTAAGTTGATTTACATTGTAAACGGGTGCATTTTCGGTAGAATCTGACACCCCTCATTTGTTGAGTTTGCATTGTAAATTTTGATTGTGAAAGGGTGGAGTTGCAAGAAACCCTTGAGGTCTATTTCTTCCTTTAAAATGGCTCGAGTTGAGGAACTGTTAGAGTTGTTGAACACTCTAATCCTCTCTTCTGTGGATAATAGAATCACCATTGACAAAGAAAATTTGCAGTCCGTTGTGACATGATTGCATGTTACGCAAGCCAAAGCAAGATTGTTGCAAACTCAGACTCGTCTTCTTCACGATGCACTTGAGCGACAACATTCTAAACCTGTCCTTGTTCAAAAACCTCTTTTCAAAGATGAAGAAGATGATGAGGCTAATTTAGACCAACAGTCAACACAAGAACCACTCAATGAGCCTGCTCCAGATTCAAGTATAGATCAACTTCCTCTTTCAAAGCGAATCATCAGACATTGGGAAGAAATCAAGCAAAACAAGCACAGAACCAGTATCGGATATGAAAAGGATGTCACCTTTCATAATCCTGATTATACCAAACTGATCTAGTTTCAAAGTGTTGGATTGCTTCAAGAAAGTTCACATTCACCTGCTCCAGTTCAAGAGCAGATTACGATATGCCAACATTGTCAACGAATTGGCCATGTTGAAGATCAATGCTTCGATCTTCATCCTTACGAGCATTGTGGACAGCACAATCATCCTTCAGATAAGTGTTTCAAACGGAAGACATCTGCAAGAGTAAAGAATCACTGTGGGTGGATTCCTTCTTGGCGATGGTCATCAACAATCAAGAAGATATGTCAGTCATATCGACGAATCCAGTCTCGAGTATTTACGCATCTTGCAGTAAAAGGATTTGCATCTTCTCTCCTTGAACCTGACAGGGGAGAACAACATCAGCGATTGACAGTCAGGCTTCCAGTTTCAAAGCCCTATCAGTCGAGCAACAACAAGCGAGCATGATTGGTTTGTGATTCTCCTTAAATCACCACTTAGTAGAAGACTTACAACTTCTACTAGACATGGTTTGTGGTTTCCCTTAAACCTCCACTTGGTAGAAGACATTCAATTTTTGCCACAGAACAGTTTATGGTCATCTTTAAACCAGCATTCGAGAGCACTTCCAGTTAGCAAAAGACATCATCAACCTCAGCTTCTAGCTAACTTAGGAAATGTTCCGAGAACCATTGAGCCTAGAGTAGGGTTCTAGAATTTGTGGTCATCCTTAAACCACTAGATTGGTTTGTGGTCTTCCTTAAACCACCATCATCATTCGATTTGTGGTCATCCCAAAACCACCAGATTCAGAGAGCACATTCAGCCATCAGCAGTTGCACACTTCCAGATTTTAGCTGCCCTCTTTTAAATATCAGCTCTCACCTTGGACTCACATACACCCCTTCGGGTTAAGGGGGGGAATGTTGGAAACGTAATCCTCTTGGATTACTAAATTCACGTAATGTGAAGAGTCAAGATAATGTAACTGACATCAGAAGTCCAAGAGACCTTGGACGAGAATCCAAAGGTCATCGAAGTGTGTGTATATGTGTATCATATCCATTAATAAAATGCACTACACGTTTATCTTCTAATTCGTTGTAACACCCTGTTTCCCCCGGCTTGTAAAAATAACTGGACTGGCCAAGAACTGTGGCAAACTCATAAATGTGAATATGTGATGTAAACGGACCTTGTGGAAAAGGTCAATAAATGTGAATAACATTATGAATTTATATTGCAGGACTGTTGAGAGGGGATGTGCAGAAAAAGAGACCATGATGGCGATGGAAGGCACCTGGAAAGGTGGCGTTAACTTCCACCGAGAATTAATACCGTATTTGGACTCCACTGGCCCGGAGAACCAAAAGCGGCTCGCTAGCCCCGAATTAAATGTCTCGCAGGCTGGTAGGTAGATGGTTTAATGAAGGATGGGAGGTGAACCTCCCATCCGTAGAGCCGTCAGACCTGATCAGCGCGAGGGTAATCGCGCCACACGCAACCTCGCAAGAGGATAAGGCGTGGGGTAGAAGCAATTGGGGGCAGACGCGAGGGGAAAACTCTGGCAATATGCAGAGTGAGTGATAGCAGAGAGGAAGGATTGCAACCTTCGCTCCTGGTCACTGGCAAACAGAGACGCAGTCTCACAGCATCGTGGTCTCAGCTCGGGGGTGGCTAGTGGTAAATCCGTTGGGAGTCGCTAAGCCTACGGTTGGGTGGAAACGGGCACCCCTCTCAGCAGTTGCTTGACCCCTGGTGTTATCTCTGATAAGTGTTTTGCCTCTGGCATCTTGAAATATATATATATATGTGCTTATTCTGATAATTATGCTCATAAGTTGTGAAACTGTGAATGATTTCATTACAAGAATGATTGTATGGTATTTTGATCAATGCTAGTAGTTGTATATTTATATGGAAAGACTACGTATGGTTTATGTCCTCATGAATTCGTTATTGGTGTGCGTACTGATCCAACTTAGACTTCACGCCTGGCTCTCGAGAGGACGACATCCTTATATACCTCAGGTAGTACCCTGAGTAATTTTCCCCATAGAAATACCTTCCTTAAAAAGCCCATCAAGAACCGAGAAGGCGGTTGTGAAGGCGTAAGGCCTTAGTAACCTTGCATAAGGAGGAACGATCCTCTTGAAAACCGAGATGACAGCATAAGGATGAAGTAACGAATCGACGGATGAGATCCCGTCGGGAGCTCTGTGGTCACTCACGACCGTCAGATCGGAGGAAGGAGCTGGAAAGTTAAGTACCTTAACCTTATAGGTATTAATCGACGGACGAGATTTCGTCGGGGAATCTGCGGTCATCCACGACCGTTAGATTAGTAGGAGGAAGTAGGGCGTTAAATGCATTACCACTTGGTTTTTCCTGTGTCTTCGTGAATAGCAAGGAAATCGGGATCGTAGACCCCCACGGTCCATGAGAACATCTAGACCGTTGATTTTTCCACATCCATGAAGTAGTGGAAGAGTGCACAAGGTGGGACAGATCTGAGCCGTTAGATCTTAGCCAGAAAAACCCGACAGCCGTTGGATCGATTAAGAGACGCATGAGGGTTAAGCCCTCGTGAACAGGAGGTTGAAAGTCCCAACGAGAGGCGTGGCCATTGGGATATCGACATTCGTGAAATTGGGAGTCACGATGACATGAGGTCGGGAATTTTCATAGTGAAATTCCCGGAATCAATATGAGTCGTCTATCATAGGAGGACACGTAGACAAGATCGGGAGCCCGTCGGCATTTCAGAGATCGAAGGGACAAGATACCGAAATATCTCTGCCGCGGAAACTCCGAAATCGCGAGAAGCGATCAGGACTGTCCATCATAGGAGGACGCGTGGTGGCAATCGGAGCATTCGGGAAAAGTCCCGAAAGGAAAGTCACCCATCGAGAAATCGGGAATCGCGGAATCGGGATTCCTGTTGACAAGAGTTCGGGATTTTCTATGGTGAAAACCCCGGGACGGATCTGAACCGTCCGATTGACGGAGGCCACGCATCGTAAGATCTCCCATTCGGGAAAATCGGGGATCGGGGATTCGGGAGTTCCGCTGACAAAAACTCGGGCTCTTGCCTTGACAAATCCCGATCCATAATGTCGGGACACTAGCATGTGGTTAAGTCCCGATGGACGGACAAGATTCCTTCGAGAAATCTCAGGGTCCGTAACGACCGTCCGATGTGAGGAAGAGATGTCAGTTTTACGTCGGGGCGCGAGCACGCAGTAGGGTAAGTAGCAAACAGATCCGGATGGCCAGAGTCCACCCGCCCAGATCTACGGCTAAGGATGCATTCCGGAGCCCCCTTGCCATTCTACCTTTAATGGGGGGGGGGTCCGGAATTGGACGCGCAACTCTCGAACGGTCGAGATTAACTCATCATGATCAACGGCGACCAGGTGGATTCCGGAGCCCCCTTGCCATTCTGCCTTTAATGGGGGGGGGGGGTCCAGAATAGTGTGGCGTGTGAAGTGGGGCCCCTCCTGTCATGTCGACCACCGTGTCACGTTTCCCTCTCTGCCACCTGTATTCCACTTAACCGCGCAACGGGGCCGTTTCTCATTGGTTGTTCTCTGGCCCTATTGGGATTTGCTCCTATTAGCCATTTGCTAACCCTGTCGGGATTCGACAGTTGCCAAGTCAAACGACTCGACATCACTGTAGCACCGAGGCGCGAAATATGAAAGAGGTACTGCGTTTATTCGGACTGTGATCATGACCCGCGACCACATGGGAGCAGGGATGTTTAGGGCTTATGATTCGGCAGAAGACCAGAAAAATCCGATTTAGGTAGTGGGTATGTGACATCCGTGTGTCTAACAGAAGGATCATCTAATTCCTCACTTATCCGAGAAGAAGACGGCCAAAGATATGTTCAATGCCCTGATATGGAGGGCTTACTGTTTAGCTATGGACTGTTTTGCTATGGAGTGTTTCCCTTTTGATATGGAGGGTTTTGGTCTTTGATATGGAGGGTTTGTTGTGGAGAGTCTGTTGTCTCAATTTTTGGAGTTCTTGCTGTCCCTTCTTGTGGGGTACTTGCTGCAGTTGTCTTGTGATGGTCTTTACCTTGGCAAAATTGTCCCTAAGTCCTTATGACAAAGATCAAACCCTAGGGGGTTTGATCCATGAGCCTAAAACTATTTCTGAGCATATTCTAAAGGCTTACATCCACACATGTGACAGGTACATCTTTCATAGATCAGGAGGTAAGCTTGAGGTTTGTCTTTTCACTAAGAAATTTTGTTTATACTCGGAATTTATTTCAGATCTGCTTATATCTTTGCTTAAATGTGCTGATCTAAAGTTGTATTAGTGAACAATTTTTTTAAAAGAATATCACTGTGTTACTTTTTCCCTAAAATCTAACACGGTATCAAAGCATAGGGCGTGAAAAGAGCTCTTTAGTGACAAACTCTTGAGCCTACGTAGATCTATTTCTAAGGGAATGTTTTTGTAGATCACCAGTAAGTTTATTTCATCCTATTTACAGTATGACTCCTTTTAGACTCTAGAACCTGACTTGTTTCAAAGCTTAGGCAGCTACTGTCTAAGTCAAATCTGAAGTAGTGAACAGCAGATCTGCGCTGTTTATAGGAGCTGGTCTTTACCATCAGTTTTTTTTCCAGCCCTACTGTGAGCAATTCTTTTGTAGATTCAAGCCACTTCTTGAGACAGAAAGGCAGTCCTTGAACCACAAATTCAAGCACATACTTTTTGATTAAGTATGAAAATCTCTGCCTTCCAAGGTGAAGGGAATGGATTGGACTGGAATTGCAGATTCCAAACCGATGAAGGCTAATTACTGTTCATTGTTGATTTTGATTCAGACCCTGTTAGGGCTTCTAATTTTTGAGGGGGGACTCCTAGTAATCCTCTAGTTTACCCATGGTTATCTGACGACCTTCAAGCCTTTTCTCCTTTCCTATGACAACCAGGATTTTTCTAGGAACAACCAAAGGAAAAATAATAAAGAATCAAGAGTGAAAACAAAAACATAATGTAACAGTATTTCAAGACTAGCGGTCAAGTGAATACCTAATTTCCCTTCAGGCTACTTCATTGCAAAATATAAATGATGACTCTTACCCCCAGTAACCCATCTCTCTTCTCAGCTAGGCCTAGCTAGTTGAAGATCTAATACATAATACTTGGGAATGTAACCACCATCTTGAAGATCACAAGAGACAGGATTCAGACATTATAATGTAATTGTTATCGATGCTTGATAAGTTCATCGTTTTCATTAAATAAGCATTTGGTAAATTACATTTTTTTCTCGAACGGAAGTAGACTCACAAGCATCAAAATTAAAATGGAAATGACAAAAATCATTGGTAAAGGGATTTTCGAAATGGGAAACTATGTAACTTCAGTGAATGATAGCACCAAATGCCTACATTCCCTCACTTAATGGTCATCCAAATGTTTTGTACTACAAAGAGTATACTAGCTTTAAATTTAACCATACTACATTGAGTGGTGGAAACACGGCAATTCTTTGGTGTTTGGCATTGAGAAAAACATGTTTTTAGTAAGAACTTAATTTGGGACAATACAGCCTTTGGCCTCATTCTTTAAGATATATTGTTAACTTTTAGCATATGGATGAATAGTGTATTATCCACATGACAGTGGGATGATCTCTTGAGGATATGGAATTTACTTGAACTAACAGATTCATGTCAAACATCTGCATACACAGAAGATGTCTTAGATAGCTTCAGTTGGTAGCAGGCTGCAAAGTACAAGTATGTCTTCAGCCCAAGCAAGTTCAAGGAAGTTGTGATCTCAGCACATACTTGTTCTAATTGATGTAAGCTAGGTCTTTCTCCCTGTTTTGGAAACTCAGCAGTATGTTGGACTTTATCCCCGATATGAAAGACAACATGTAACCTTGGGTTATTTTCTTGATTAAAGAGTCCAACAATTTGTCTTGGTAGTTGGGGTATTTCTCCCTCGTTTTGGGAACCCTACAGATATCTCCTTTTTAATCGAGAGTCCTAAGATTGTAATTGAGCCATTATCCTTGGCACAGGAGCTCAATAAGTTTGACTCAGCTTTTCATATTAAACTTGGTACCAGCACCAAGAACATCTTGAAGAGATACGACACCAGATCAGAGTCAAAGGATCTTATAGGTTCAGAGGGAGCCCATTTGCACATGCAGGGAGGCAAACATATTATGAGACTCAAAGGGAGCAGTCCTAGTATGTGAGTTAGGCCATGACATACAGCAGATGGCAGTTTTAAAAAATTCAAAGCTAGAAGGAATTGACTATGACGAGATCTCTGCTCCCATTATCAGGTATACTTCCATCAGGTCCTTTATATCTCTTGCTGCAGTTTTGGTTGGAAATTTCACCAGATGAATGTTAAGGCTACCTTTCTTAAACAGTAAAGTTGAGCAAGAGGCTTATATCAAGCAGCCTGGGGGTTTCATAAAGAATCCCATGTCTGAAAGCTAAAGAAAGCCTTGTATGGATTGAAACAAGCTCCAAGAGCTTAGTATGGAAGAATTGACAGTTTTCTTCAAAAGTCCTGGGTTCACCAAGAGTATAGTAGATCCCAATATTTATATATAAAGATTGTACAGAATCATCCTGTTATCTTAGTATTGTATGTGGATGATCTGTTCCTCACAGGAGAGGAAATTTTGATAGCTCAGACTAAGAGGGAGCTTTCAGCAGAATTTGAAATGAAAGACTTGGGTCTTATACATTATTTTTTGGGCTTAGAGGTGTGGCAAAATCCAAGTGAGATCTTTCTCTCATAGAGCAAATATTGCAATTGATGTGATCCGCAGATTTGGCATGTTGGACTGTAAGTCCTTGTCCACACCGATGATCTCCAACCTGAAGAAGTTACAAGACCAAGTTACAGGTACATATCCAGAAGACCTCACTATATATCGTCAGATCATTGGATCCTTAATGTATCTAGTACATACCAGACCGGACATATGTTATGCAGTGAATGCTCTCAGCCAATTCATGTGTGACCGAAGCATATTCATATGATTGTTGTTAAACATATTCTTAGATATGTTCCGGGGACTATAGCCTATGGGCTTAGATACACTTCCAGTGGAGGTGTAATACTTCATGGATATACAGATTCAGATTGGATGGGCAGTACAGTGGACCGGAAGAGTACTTCTGGATATTGTACAGTGGACCGGAAGAGCACTATAAAGGCAGAATACATTGTTGCAAGTGATGCTAGTAAAGAAGCAGCGTGGCTCAGAAAGCTACTCTCGGATTTGTTCAATGCTGATGATCAGGGGATCAAATTTTGCTCCATTTTCAAAGTGCTCAGAATGCGACGAAAACAGTGCCATTGCGTCCGTCTCGTCTTCCTGATTCCGGCGGTATATTTACTTTGTCAAATGGACGCCGTATGGAGAAGATATCGCGATCTGTTCGCCAAGCCAAACAAGTAAAAAGTTTGATGCTGACTGTACCTGTCCGTACAGTCTGTACGGTCTGACGTGGCAGGGCCGTACAGACCGTATGATGATGACGTGGCAGTTGTTTATTGGTTGATTGTTGGCAAGTTGGGTGTTGACACGTGTCCTGTACCTGGCAAATGGTGTGAGGACACGTGGCCCAATCCGGAGGCACCACGTGTCACTCATTTTTGGTTCATATGGTTGTTGTATAAAATGTAATGGGAGTCCGCGGGGTTCGACCCCCGGACCTCCCCCCACTATACAAAGCCTTCGCCAAACCTCCACTAACCATTATGCCGCCAATTGTTTCTTGTTTTATATGTCAAAACATTTATATTTGAGTTTGGTCATTGTATTAAATGGAAAGGGGGGCGGGCCGGGGCTTAGCCCCGAACCATGGTTCCATTGAACAACATATAACCGTGTATTATCATTGTAATGACCGCGCGCAAATTGTATACCATATATATAACATATATACCATTGTATAAAGTGCGGGTGGGGTTATTTTATATAGCCCGTGGTTTTCCATAGAACCGGAGCGCGGGAAAGAAGTTGCACGGTTATGACCGGTTAACCACCTTTTATCAACGCGCGAGGTCACATGGCCATACGCCCAGGTGCCGAGGCGGTTAAGGGCTGGCGCGCCCTTAACCGTCCTACGGTTTGCACCGTTGGCGCGGTTGCGCCCGGTGCCGGGTTTATACGCTTTAAAATGCGTGTGAGTCAGGTTCATTCAAGAGGGGTGCGAATTGTAGAACCAGAGACAGCAAGCTTGAAGAGGGGGACTTCCAGGAGGCCTAACTTCTTCATTTTTCGACCGATTGAGGTGCCGAAAGAGCCCAGACAGGGGTTTTGGGATGTTGGGAAGCCATTGGAGCAGTTGGTTTGTCAGTTTGAGCATTGTATGACATGTTTTTGAGCACTTTTTGAGCAATTAATAATAATGATCCATTGGAAGCTGGACCAGGAGATGTAACCCATAAGAGGGGTGAACTCCTTTATCAATTGCTGTGCTTATGTGTTTATGTTCATTGATTATGCTGCTGTCTATGTGTAATTTGCATAAGTAATCCTTAATTTATGTGTTGCAAACTGATCCATTTGCTTTAAACACATGACATTTCACTTGCAATAATTATTCAAGTTTTTCAAGTCTTCTTCATTTTTAGATCAGTTGAGTTGGAACCCACAGTAATCCACTATGATAACCAGAGTTGTGTAAAGCTCTCTGTGATTCCTGTGTTTTATGACAAAACACATTGAGATGAGATATCACTATGTTCGGGACATAGTGCAGAAGAACATTCTCAGTATTCAATATGTTCCGACGGCGGAACAAACCACAAATATTTTGACCAAGCCTCTGTCATTGACAAAGTAT
>ML794109.1:0-14231 GCA_009831015.1 Picea engelmannii | reverse complement strand
GTCGGTCGGTTCGGTTTTTGTCCCGGTTCTAACCGGCCGAGGGTCTAACCGGTCAAACCGGCGGGTTCCGGTTCCGGTTAGACCGGTTTTTAAAACTATGGTTACGATATTATCTTCATGGGAAGTGGGTCAAATTAATACAATTTACATTTTTGGCCCTTCCATCTGAATTTCATTAATTGTTTTTGCAAATTTGTAGTATGGTTGTACCAACCACTCCACCCCTAGCACTATGTCTACACCTCCTAGGGGTAATGCATGGTAATATGCTTTCATTTTTAAATCTGAATAGATAAGTTTGCTTTATGATATTTTCCACTTCTATAATTGCCTGACCTTTAGCAACCATTACATGAAAGTCTTTTATTGAGTAGACAAATAAATAGTCTTTATGCCATATGGACATCGATGAAGTTATGTGTATTTCCAGAATCAATCGACACTACTACACTATAAATTTTAACAAAACCCCCTAAGCTTAAGCATTATTGGCTGTGAAATTTTGATACCAACTACTAATGAGATCTTGGTTAGATTCTTCTCTTCCTAAATCTATATTGACCTCTACATTGTATCTACTTTCATCATTCAAATAAGTTACAAAACTATCTGAACCTTCTGAGTTATTGTTGTCGATGTTATCACCCTTGCAATAGTATAGTTTCTTGGGCTTGCATTTATGGCTAGGTGCCCATTTTTCTTTCCATTCAAAGCACTTGGATTCTTTCTTTTTCAATGTAGGATTGTGTAGGTGAGGCTTATATTTAGAACTTCGTTTGTTTGGTGAAGCAGAAACTTGGCATTGAATTGCAAAACTTCATTCCTTTGACGCAAAGGAGACTTGGCATTGACTTGCAAGCTTTCTTCTACATGTTTAGCCTTGTGTCTTGCTTTCTCAGTGGTCTTTATGTTATGCATCTCAATCTCGATTTTTATATTTTGCTCACTAGAAATATATGTTTGAACTAATTGACCTAGAGTTAGCCCGGGTACACGAGTTGCAAGTACTTCCCATTCACAAGTGTATTCTTCTATTGATCCTTTCTGTTGTAGCGGGATAAGTTTTGCATAAATGTCCTTTTTTCATGAAACCTTTTAAAGAAATATTATTTTAACATTTCCCAATTTACAAAGATATTGGTCGTCGGGTTCGTACACCAGTTGGTTCATACACGGGTCCTTCCATATGCATCGATGCTACTTTGATTTTTTCATCAACTTGAATATGTATATTTTGAAGTATATTTCAACTTGTTGAATTTAATGCAGCTGCAAGAGCCATTCTCCTAGAGGATGGCATAAGACCCTAGCTGTGGACTAGGGCCCCCAATACACTCCTAGAGTTCTTGGTCTGGGACCAAGCAGTTAGAGCCATAGCAAAAGACCCTTGTGTGGGCCCCCAATAGATGACTGGGGTTCTTGGTCTAGGACCAAGCAGTAAAGACCCTAGATGTATTCTAGGGCCCCTAGATGTGTTCCAGGGAATCCTTGCCCTGAGCTTGGATTGATCCTTGGATGTGTTCCTTGGTGGTTGATATAAGTCCCTAGAAGTGTCTAGGGCCCCTGGATATGTTCCAGGGTACCCATGCCTAAAGCATGGATTGATCCTTGGTCTTGTACCTTGGTGGATAAGACTGCAGATATGTTCTGGGGCAACTTGGTCTTTGACCGGGTAGATCTTGGTATAATACCAAGATGTGTTGATGTGTGATCCTCTTCCTCTCTCCAAGGATGGTCCATAGGACCTAGGAGAGACTATAAAGATGGGCATGACCACATTGTGTGATGTACCCCTTTATGCAGTGATGATAAAGTTATTGGTCACCTTGAGATTCATATGGACATGTTTTGCCCCTGAGAAAACCCCTTGATTGATCTTCACCCTCGGTTTTTGAGTTTGGGTATGAGTGGGGTTTCTAATTTTGTTTTAGGGTTTTGTAATGATTAAATTATAAATATTAATTAATATTTAATATGACATATTAATTTAATATTTATCTTAAATAATGTCATTTTATTAATTAATATTTTATTAACCTAAGCCCTAGCCTAAAACTATAAATTAGAACCCTACCTCACCACACACACATACTTACTCTCCTTCTTCTTCAAGGTGGCGGCTACCTCAGTGAGAGCTCCTTCTCAGATTTGTGGCCGTTCTAGCTGATCAGTTCATCTCAGTTTTGCGGCCCCCTTGACTGGTCCAGATTTGATTTTGGTTTTGAAAGGTGGAGGGTTATTCTTTGATGATATCTGGCTGGTTATTTCTCTGCTGAGTTTTCTCCTTGCAGCCAAGTCACTACAGCTATACACATCTGTTGACCTGTAGCTGCCGGCCTCCTCTCTTTGTCCATATCTACTGTCACCTAGCAGCCGACCACCCTCTCTATGTAGATCTGCCCTGTTCTAGTTGTCAGCCCCTTCTAGTGTGTGAGATCTGCTTGTTACAGCCCTCTTTCAAGTGTGAGATCCATGTGGTATTCCAGCTGGCCTCCTTTTCTCTGTGTCTTCTTTATTGCAGGCTGCCATCCACTTCTTTAAGTACAGATCTGGATTGTGTTAAGGCCGTGGCTGATCTTCCAGGTTCTTTTCTTGCTGCCACAATTTCTTTAGCAGTCAGATCTCTCACTGTGTGTAGCTGAGATAAGGGTTTTCCATTCAAGCAAACTGTTTGGAGTTCTTCTCTCTTTTGTTTGGGGTTTTTCTCTTATGGCAAGATAGTCCTATGATCTCCTTGACAGAGATCAATCATTAAGTGATTGATCTATGAACCTAAACTGAAGCTGAGCATAATTCAGAGGCTTACTTTTCACTTGTGTGCCAAACTCTTCCTTCATTGCTGAAGAGGTAAATTCCTGAGGTAAGTTTCAGTAGTGTTCTACTTCAGTTTGGATTATTTGTTTATGCTCAGATCTACTAGTTTGCTAACGTAGAAATAACTATTGTTTTAGATCTATGATTGTTGTACTTAGATCTACTAAGTTTGCATGCTCAGAAATCTCTAATGTTTTAGATCTATGATTGTTGTACTTAGATCTAYTAAGTTTGCATGCTCAGAAATCTCTWATGTCTTAGATCTATGATTGTTGTACTTAGATCTACTAAGCTTGCATACTTAGAAATAATTATTTGGTTCAGATCTAATAGTTTGCATGCTCAGAAATATTTTATTGTTTTAGATCTAATTGCTGTTTTCAGMTCTACTGTATTCTTATGTACCTCTGATCAGAATTTTTATTTAGATCTATTGAGTACTTGCTGATCTAGTTAACAGAAATTTAAAAAAATATAWAWRTATTTTGTYTGTTCTTCTCCCTATTTSTAACACAACTTCATGTATCCACCATGTACGTTTATCATCCTACCTATCGAATTTTGTCATTTCGATTTTCATATTATCATAATGCCYCGACATTGCCCCRACATTTGGAAAATCAAGCATTTYGTTGAGTCTTTGGRGTGGACTAAAATTGGGTGGGGTACCCAGACGAATTCAAGATGAAAGTGGTTGGGCTTGTAGGTTAGTCAATGTGATTTTTATATCAMCAACTTTGTTATTGAGGGCATYATTCCTTTGGTCCAATCTAACATTGCCCTTGTTCCTCACTAGTCACTCCCCGAGGGATATCATCTACCAAAGCAATGGCCCTTTCACAGTGATTAATGACTATGACAATGAAAGCCCATATCTAGGTCCCCTACCTCACCCTCGATCATCAAGACTTGCAAGATCTAACATTTTCTTTCCCTCTCCTGCATAGCACCAAGATCCTCAATCTCTGGACCTCTCACTGTATCACAACATCAGCACTCTCTTATATATTTTTTCTAGATAGCTAGTTTAAAGTTCCTAGCTAGATATTTAGCTCTACTTTTGTCTTGATCTAAGAGTTGCTTTTGCACTTCCAAATTTTATACTAGATTGTACCTTTCAGTCCCATTGACCTACTTTTGTGATCATTTGTTGGACATTACTAAATTATCTTACTTTATCTTATCATCATTTGATTCCATTTGAAATTTGATTATGTGTGTTGGTTATCCAACCTTCTATTTATGTGTTCAATCTCTTTCTTAAGTTTTTTTGCATCCTCCATTAATTCCCTGATGGAAAAAAAAAAAAAATAGAGCACTCCAACATCATCTAAGGTTTTGAGGGCATCTGTCATGGAGATCGAGTTGTTGTTTGAGAGGGGTTGACCTATTGCTTGAGATTGATTGTGGTCAAACAAGTCTATGGCTCAACCCTATAGCCCCGGCCTCTACACACTGTGGCCAGCTCGAGCTTGTAGTTGTAACACACTACCTCTATGTTTGCAGCATATGGCAGCTCCTAAAAAATATTTTCAAATTAAACTTTCAATTTTTCTCCTTTTAGTAGATAGTCTTCTAATTGTTGTCCTAAAGAAGTGAAGGACAAATTTCTTCCTCTTGCACAACAGAACACTTGCAACAAGCAAAGCTCTGATGCCAACTTGATATGAACCCACAAAGAACATACACTTGCACACAAGAATGTGCACATATGTGATGTAATAAAATAATTTATTAATGTGATGGTTTTACAAATTAGGTGTCTTGTATTAAATACAAGTCAAAGGGTGACTCGTGTAATAAATCGCGACTCTTTATTGAATATCCAAGCTTATTATATTTAATAAACATGTTTTGTATTGTATTAAATATTAATACATATTATGTTTTATTATAATGGTGTTGCATTGTGTAATACAGTTTGGTATATTACACTTCGATGTGTTATTAAAGGGGCAACCATGAACAAACCTTGCCACCATCGATGCCACGCATGGCTAGTGAAAATACCTCTACAAATTAGCAACCATCTTCTCCACTCCAACATATCTTGCGACATTGGAACGGTCTGCTTCACACAACAGTGGGATAATATGATCCCCCCGAGGCACACAAATTGTCTTCAAATTGTACATAATTATGTCCTTTAGTAGGTAAGCATGGAGTTCCTCAATTTATGGTGTTGTGGAGTTTTAGAAGATTCAGTGGATCTATGCAAAGTTTGAACACTATGCATATGCTTCCTTGAAGCCATTGAATCCAAATTGTTGGAACTAAACAAACATGGTCAATCCTGTTGCTAGTGATCTTGATAGGAAATCTACGATCTTGTTGGTAGTTCCCTTAAAGTACCTAATCACAATGTCAAGTCATTGCAAGTATGTTATCCACTTCAAACGTCATGCAATCTCAATATTGCTCTAAGTCTAGAGGAACTAGAGAGGTTAATGTTTGTCATGCATGATCATCTCTTTGTTGGAGTATAACACTCCAATATAACTCAATGATAAAGAGTCCTTCGTTATAATATGATAAATGGAATGATAACTTTAATATTAGTATATTAGGCATAATTAATAAGGGATTATTAATGAGGTGGTTATGTTTTACAAGTAATGCAACTACAAAATGAATGACATAAAAGGTAAGCACTCCCAATGTATCAATTGACTTCATTGTAATAAAAGCATATATTTTTACATGAGTCTGTTTATATCATATCTTCGTCTTTCTTGTGTGCTTAAAAGTTGAACATGGTATGAAAGCTAGAAAACCTTGAGTGAATCTATCATGATCGTGTGTTAGAAATCGAAGACATTAAAGAAGGTATTGATCTCTATGCAAAGATAAATATTTGAATTTTTGGATCTTTCTTTCCTTTAAGTCAAGGCAAATTTAGTTTGACTTTTCCATTTGAAAGATTTTTGTTTTTGCAAAAAAATTGTGGTGGAGATTAAAATATATAAGTTTGAGGAATAGCAACATCAAAATGCTTTGATTTGATAATATTCACCAAGAGGCTCCACAAACCAACATTCACGCTGAGAACAGGTGGAAATTACCAGCAAAAGAAATTACACAAGACAGTCGGAGACATTTAACCTAGCCATCAAGGAAGAGAGCCAAGAGGATTGAAGTCCCATATATGTAAAAGGAGGAATCCACCATCGAGAAGAGTGTGTTGCTACCAGAAAAGAGATTGGCATCAAGGAAGAGAACTAAGAGATTTGAAGCCCTCTTTAACGAGAGATTTTAAGCCCTATGTAGCCATTCATATCTACATAATACTTTCAAATGAGAATCATCTCAAAGAATAATATGCCAACAATGAGTCACCTAGATCCACAACCGCAAGTGAGAATTTTAAATGCTACGTGAAAGAGGTTCCATCCACCCCATGAAGTCCTAATCACAAATTGAGCATATCTCTATTATGTGAAACCCTAACTTTCAAATCAATCACCAGCGAAAAGAATAGAAGTACCAGTGGCCATACACTGAAAAGAACATGCAAGTGCAGAGGGAACAATAAGAGAAGAAAACATGAGACGAAAAGGGGGCAATTATACAAGCCTTATTTTATTTCTCTATTTCCGGAATATAATAGTTCAAGATAGTGAAACAAAAAAATGTTAAACCCAATAAAACAAAGGCAATGAATGGCAATGACAAAAATAGATTGTGAATTCTTATTCTGAGTAGTTTAATTTCCAAGACAAAGCATAATCAAAGAATGTTCAACTCGGCATAGATTGTTGTCCAAGTGATTCGAAAATTTAGGAATTGCGCTAGTCGGGAATTTAGGAATTTGAGAAGTTCGGGAACTCAAGAATTTACAGGGTTGCTTTGATTCAAGAGTTTGGAATTCAAGTAGTTCAAGAATTCGAGGAGTTCAAGAATTTGGGAATTTAGAGAATTTGGGAATGCTACCCTTATGACAGTGATGAGATAGCTTGATGGAGTGCCTCATGATTTCGAACTATGGAGGAGTGATCTTACTTAAGAACATTTTTTCATTTTATGATTTTGATATCACTTTGTATTCTAGAGTTAAGAGGGGTTGTCAGAGTATAATGCTCCAATATAACTCAATAATAAAGAGTCCTTTAGTATAATATGATAAATGTAATGATGACTTTAATAGTAGTAAGTTAGGCATAATTAATAAGGGATTATTAATGAGGTGGTTAGGTTGTACAGGGAATACAACTATGTTCTTATGCCTCTGCGAGTAAAAATGCCTATGCATTATTCTTCTTGCCTGCCAGTCTCCTTCTACGTTCTAGTCTAAACTATTCTCTATAAAACGCCCCCTTCACAGGATTCTCGGGTCGTTTCGCACACGCCTCTCTTCTTGTCCTTGACGCACATTTTAGTCTCAGATCTGAGGTCGCCATGCTATCTTTGTTGTCTGTCCCTCTATGGTCTAAACCTCTAGTCGATTCTTATGACCATTCCACATCGCGTCTATAGGAAACCTTAATCCTGTCTGCCACCTCTGTTGACCTCTGTGTCCAGTTCACAAGTCGTACATGAACCCTGCTCTCCTCTCTCTCTTTGTAAACCCTAATCTATGGTGTAGTTGCATCCATGGCTTCTTTTTCGTAAGGTTCTAAGAAGCAACTACTTCCTCCGCAAAAATTTTCTTCTTCCACTCTGAGCCCACGAGCATTGGCTCTCCCTTCTTCCTAATTATGGATCCAGCGACTACAGACAACAGAATTGTATAGTGAATGAATAGCCAGAAGATGCTAGAGGGGTGTAGATGGTGTCTGAATTCTTGTCTGCTTTTGGATTTTCTGCATTTTGATCAGAAGAAGATGATGATTTGGCGATTGCTAGGTTATAATTCTGAGAGTCTGAAAGGGAGCGTTGGTGACATCGAATTGGCTTGCAAGCTGATACGTTGGAGAGCTTCTACAAGGTGGATATGCTTCCGATGAGCACTTTGTAGTGTGTGAGAAGCATTTTTGGGATGTCAATGGCCAAACCAATGAAAACCTCGACCAAATAAGTAGAGTGCATCTAAGCACGTAAATCCCTTTCATTGTGTTTGGTGGTCGTAAATCTCTTTAGGTTTACGACTGGTGGTGATCAATTAGACAGCTTGCAATTGCAAAGAACAACTGCACCAAGATTGGCAAGAATAGTCGCAAGTTCGATTAGCCACTGCGAGCATAAATCCTTGTAAAACTCTAGAGAGCTCCAAGACTTGAAGCAATTGTAGCAATTGCAGCTTTAGTTTTGGTTGTCCATCATTACTTGTCCACTCCGAGTTTTCAAGAACATCAAGGACGTGGACGTGAGGTACCCATTTCTCCAACCTCTCGTCCTTTTTCACCCGTGTGCAGCCTTCAAATTGTGGCCCCATCAAAATAATCTCGTTTCCCTCATCGGCTTCTACTGTGAAGAAGGAGACGAGCAAACGCCAGTCTATGAATACATGCCAAACGAAACAGATTAGGGTTTTGTCTCTCGAGTTTGCGCCAGTGTATTGTTTGTTATGGACAATATCGTGAATGAATTCTTTGTTGAAGGCATTCTGCTCACATTCTTTGTGGCTCACCTCGACGAAGAAACTTACACACCTGTGGCAGATCCAAAGAAAATTAGATTTGGAGATCTACACGCGGAGAATGCAAGAGATGCAGCAAAAACATGGTGAATTCATTGTGCCACAAGTTGGCGCCCACAAGATCTCGCAGACTTATGTGTATATGCACTGCCATTGGCGCACAACCAACTTGGTGATTTCCTCTCAACTAGTTACCTTGACAGCAAACAATTAGAGCTCTCTAGTCATCCGACAATTTTGTGATCAGTGATAACACACTTGAAGCATTGTAAGTTTACTTGTGCATTTTTTGAGATTAAGTTGATTTACATTGTAAACGGGTGCATTTTCGGTAGAATCTGACACCCCTCATTTGTTGAGTTTGCATTGTAAATTTTGATTGTGAAAGGGTGGAGTTGCAAGAAACCCTTGAGGTCTATTTCTTCCTTTAAAATGGCTCGAGTTGAGGAACTGTTAGAGTTGTTGAACACTCTAATCCTCTCTTCTGTGGATAATAGAATCACCATTGACAAAGAAAATTTGCAGTCCGTTGTGACATGATTGCATGTTACGCAAGCCAAAGCAAGATTGTTGCAAACTCAGACTCGTCTTCTTCACGATGCACTTGAGCGACAACATTCTAAACCTGTCCTTGTTCAAAAACCTCTTTTCAAAGATGAAGAAGATGATGAGGCTAATTTAGACCAACAGTCAACACAAGAACCACTCAATGAGCCTGCTCCAGATTCAAGTATAGATCAACTTCCTCTTTCAAAGCGAATCATCAGACATTGGGAAGAAATCAAGCAAAACAAGCACAGAACCAGTATCGGATATGAAAAGGATGTCACCTTTCATAATCCTGATTATACCAAACTGATCTAGTTTCAAAGTGTTGGATTGCTTCAAGAAAGTTCACATTCACCTGCTCCAGTTCAAGAGCAGATTACGATATGCCAACATTGTCAACGAATTGGCCATGTTGAAGATCAATGCTTCGATCTTCATCCTTACAAGCATTGTGGACAGCACAATCATCCTTTAGATAAGTGTTTCAAACGCAAGACATCTGCAAGAGTAAAGAATCACTATGGGTGGATTCCTTCTTGGCGATGGTCATCAACAATCAAGAAGATATGTCCAGTCTCGAGTATTTACGCATCTTGCAGTAAAAGGATTTGCATCTTCTCTCCTTGAACCTGACAGGGGAGAACAACATCAGCGATTGACAGTCAGGCTTCCAGTTTTGAAGCCCTATCAGTCGAGCAACAACAAGCGAGCGTGATTGGTTTGTGATTCTCCTTAAATCACCACTTAGTAGAAGACTTACAACTTCTACTAGACATGGTTTGTGGTTTCCCTTAAACCTCCACTTGGTAGAAGACATTCAATTTCTGCCACAGAACAGTTTATGGTCATCTTTAAACCAACATTCGAGAGCACTTCCAATTAGCAAAAGACATCATCAACCTCAACTTCTAGCTAACTTAGGAAATGTTCTGGGAATCATTGAGCCTAGAGCAGGGTTCTAGAATTTGTGGTCATCCTTAAACCACTAGATTGGTTTGTGGTCTTCCTTAAACCACCATCATCATTCGATTTGTGGTCATCCCAAAACCACCAGATTCAGAGAGCACATTCAGCCACCAGCAGTTGCACACTTCCAGATTTTAGCTACCCTCTTTTAAATATCAGCTCTCACCTTGGACTCACATACACCCCCTTCGGGTTAAGGGGGGGAATGTTGGAAACGTAATCCTCTTGGGTTACTAAATTCACGTAATGTGCAGAGTCAAGATAATGTAACTGACATCAGAAGTCCAAGAGACCTTGGACGAGAATCCAAAGGTCATCTAAGTGTGTGTATATGTGTATCATATCCATTAATAAAATGCACTACACGTTTATCTTCTAATCCGTGTGTCTAACAGAAGGATCATCTAATTCCTCACTTATCCGAGAAGAAGATGGCCAAAGATATGTTCAATGCCCTGATATGGAGGGCTTACTGTTTTGCTATGGAGTGTTTCCCTTTTGATATGGAGGGTTTTGGTCTTTGATATGGAGGGTTTGTTGTGGAGAGTCTGTTGTCTCAGTTTTTGGAGTTCTTGTTGTCCCTTCTTGTGGGGTACTTGCTGCAGTTGTCTTGTGATGGTCTTTACCTTGGCAAAACTGTCCCTAAGTCCTTATGACAAAGATCAAACCCTAGGGGGTTTGATCCATGAGCCTAAAACTATTTCTGAGCATATTCTAAAGGCTTACATCCACACATGTGATAGGTACATCTTTCATAGATCAGGAGGTAAGCTTGAGGTTTGTCTTTTCACTAAGAAATTTTGCTTATACTTGGAATTTATTTCAGATCTGCTTATATCTTTGCTTAAATATGCTGATCTAAAGTTGTATTAGTGAACAATTTTTGTTAAAAGAATATCACTGTGTTACTTTTTCCCTAAAATCTAACACAGTATCAAAGCATAGGGCATGAAAAGAGCTCTTTAGTGACAAACTCTTGTGCCTACGTAGATCTATTTCTAAGGGAATGTTTTTGTAGATCACCAGTAAGTTTATTTCATCCTATTTACAGTATGACTCCTTTTAGACTCTAGAACCTGACTTGTTTCAAAGCTTAGGCAGCTACTGTCCAAGTCAAATCTGAAGTAGTGAACAGCAAATCGGGGCTGTTTATAGGAGATGGTCTTTACCATCAGTTTTTTTTCCAGCCCTACTGTGAGCAATTCTTTTGTAGATTCAAGCCACTTCTTGAGACAGAAAGGCAGTCCTTGAACCACAAATTCAAGCACATACTTTTTGATTAAGGATGAAAATCTCTACCTTCCAAGGTGAAGGGAATGGATTGGACTGGAATTGCAGATTCCAAACCGGTGAAGGCTAATTACTGTTCATTGTTGATTTTGATTCAGACCCTATTAGGGCTTCTGGTTTCTTAGGGGGGACTCCTAGTAATCCTCTAGTTTACCCATGGTTATCTGACGACCTTCAAGCCTTTTCTCCTTTCCTATGACAACCTGGATTTTTCTAGGAACAACCAAAGGAAAAATAATAAAGAATCAAGAGTGAAAACAAAAACATAATGTAATAGTATTTCAAGACTAGCGGTCAAGTGAATACCTAATTTCCCTTCAGGCTACTTCATTGCAAAATATAAATGATCACTCTTACCCCCAGTAACCCATCTCTCTTCTAAGCTAGGCCTAGCTAGTTGAAGATCTAATACATAATACTTGGGAATGTAACCACCATCTTGAAGATCACAAGAGACGGGATTCAGACATTATAATGTAATTGTTATCGATGCTTGATGAGTTCATCGTTTTCATTAAATAAGCATTTGGTAAATTACATTTTTTTTTCTCGAAAGGAAGTAGACTCACAAGCATCAAAATTAAAATGGAAATGACAAAAATCATTGGTAAAGGGATTTTCGAAATGGGAAACTATGTAACTTCAGTGAATGATAGCACCAAATGCATACATTCCCTCACTTAATGGTCATCCAAATGTTTTGTACTACAAAGAGTAGACTAACTTTAAAGTTAACCATACTACATTGAGTGGTGGAAACATGGCAATTCTTTGGTGTTTGGCATTGAGAAAAACATGTTTTTAGTAAGAACTTAATTTGGGACAATACAGCCTTTGGCCTCATTCTTTAAGACGTATTGTTAACTTTTAGCATATGGATGAATAGTGTATTATCCACAGGACAGTGGGATGATCTCTTGAGGATATGGAATTTACTTGAACTAATAGATTCATGTCAAACATCTGCATACACAGAAGATGTCTTAGATAGCTTCAGTTGGTAGCAGGCTACAAAGTACAAGTATGTCTTCAGCCCAAGCAAGTTCAAGGAAGTTGTGATCTCAGCACATACTTGTTCTAATTGATGTAAGCTAGGTCTTTCTCCCTGTTTTGGAAACTCAGCAGTATGTTGGACTTTATCCCCGATATGAAAGACAACATGTAACCTTGGGTTATTTTCTTGATTAAAGAGTCCAACAATTTGTCTTGGTAGTTGGGGTATTTCTCCCTCGTTTTGGGAACCCTACAGATATCTCCTTTTTAATCGAGAGTCCTAAGATTGTAATTGAGCCATTATCCTTAGCACAGGAGCTCAATAAGTCTGACTCAGCTTTTCATATTAAACTTGGTACCAGCACCAAGAACATCTTGAAGAGATACGACACCAGATCAGAGTCAAAGGATCTTATAGGTTCAGAGGGAGCCAATTTGCACATGCAGGGAGGCAGACATATTATGAGACTCAGAGGGAGCAGTCCTAGTATGTGAGTTAGGCCATGACATACAACAAATGGCAGTTTTGAAAAATTCAAAGCTAGAAGGAATTGACTATGACGAGATCTCTGCTCCCGTTACCAGGTATACTTCCATCAGGTCCTTTATATCTCTTGCTGCAGTTTTGGTTGGAAATTTCACCAGATGAATGTTAAGGCTGCCTTTCTCAAACAGTAAAGTTGAGCAAGAGGCTTATATCGAGCAGCGTGGGGGTTTCATAAAGAAACCCATGTCTGAAAGCTAAAGAAAGCCTTGTCTGGATTGAAACAAGCTCCAAGAGCTTGGTATGGAAGAATTGACAGTTTTCTTCAAGAGTCCTGGGTTCACCAAGGGTATAGTAGATCCCAATCTTTATATATAAAGATTGTACAGAATCATGTTATCTTAGTATTGTATGTGGATGATTTGTTCCTCGCAGGAGAGGAAATTTTGATAGCTCAGACTAAGAGGGAGCTTTCAGCAGAATTTGAAATGAAAGACTTGGGTCTTATACATTATTTTTTGGGCTTAGAGGTGTGGCAAAATCCAGGTGAGATCTTTCTCTCATAGAGCAAATATTGCAATTGATGTGATCTGCAGATTTGGCATGTTGGACTGTAAGTCCTTGTCCACACCAATGATCTCCAACCTGAAGAAGTTACAAGACCAAGTTACAGGTACAGATCCAGAAGACCTCACTATATATCGTCAGATCATTGGATCCTTAATGTATCTAGTACATACCAGACCGGACATATGTTATGCAGTGAATGCTCTCAGCCAATTCATGTGTGACTGAAGCATATTCATATGATTGTTGTTAAACATATTCTTAGATATGTTCGGGGGACTATAGCCTATGGGCTTAGATACACTTCCAGTGGAGGTGTAATACTTCATGGATATACAGATTCAGATTGGATGGGCAGTACAGTGGACCGGAAGAGTACTTCTGGATATTGTACAGTGGACCGGAAGAGCACTGTAAAGGCAGAATACATTGCTACAAGTGATGCTCGTAAAGAAGCAGCGTGGCTCAGAAAGCTACTCTCAGATTTGTTCAATGCTGAGTTGGAACCCACAGTAATCCACTGTGATAACCAGAGTTGTGTAAAGCTCTCTGTGATTCCTGTGTTTTTATGACAAAACACATTGAGATGAGATATCACTATGTTCGGGACATAGTGCAGAAGAACATTCTCAGTATTCAATATGTTCTGACGGCGGAACAAACCACAGATATTTTGACCAAGCCTCTGTCATTGACAAAGTATACGTACTTTCGAGACAAGCTTGGTGTTGCTGAGAATGCCTCTCTTGCTAAGAGGGAGTGTTGAAATTAATGCAGCTGCAAGATCCATTCTCCGGAGGATGGATAAGACCCTAGCTATGGACTAGGGCCCCCAGCACACTCCTGGGCAATGTTGCCAGAGCGCGAAGCGAAGCGGGAGCGTTTTTAGGAAGCGAAGCGTCGGGAGTGTCATTTTCAAAAAATCCTCGAAAGCGAAGCCTCCCGGAAGCGTCTATTATATATATATATATATATATATATATATATATATAT
>ML794108.1:316178-347636 GCA_009831015.1 Picea engelmannii | reverse complement strand
TCACATCTCTTCTCAGAGATAAGCTGCCACCATTCTAGCGAGTCTTTCACTCTGTATTTTTACAGTCTCTGTACATTTCTTTCATTAATAGAAATCGTGTATTACTGTATCTCTATGTTTATGATTGCATCTCTGATATATTTATGTTATATTATTGGATATACGCGATATCTCTATGCATTTCTTTATTATATCTCCGCTCTCATTTCGTGCCGAAAATAATCTGGATCATGCATCCTTCCTAACTCACCAAACAAACCTTTCAACCAAACTGTCTCTTTGTAAGCATGTGAAGCAGCTACATATTCTGCTTATGTAGTGGATAAATCGACAATGTTCTATAGCTTTGACATCCAACTAATAGCTCCACCTGCAAGAGTAAAGACATACCCTGAAGTCGACCTTCTCTTAATCAAATCACCTACAAGATCATAATCAACATATCCACAGACTAACTCACGACCATTGTTATAGGTGATATAGTAATCACTTGTGCCCCTTAGATACCAAAACACCCATTTCACTGTTTCCTAGTGCTCTTTACCTGGATTTTCCATATACTTGCTGACAACCCCAACTGCATGTGAAATGTCTAGCCTTGTACTAACCATCGCATACATTATACTTCCTACTACACTAGCATATGGTATTCGAGACATATATTCTTTTTCTTCTTTTGTACTAGGACATAAACTTGAAGAAAGATCAAAATGGGAAGCCAAAGGGACTGAAACTGGTTTCACATCGTTCATACCAAACCTCAAAAGTATCTTCTCAACATACTTCTGTTGTGACAACCAAATCTTACCATTCCTCCTGTCTCTGAATATCTCCATGCCCAAAATCTGCCTTGCTACTCCTAGATCTTTCATATCGAATGTCCTAGCCCTCTGAGCCTTTAACATGTTGATCTGAGTTATGATTTTTCTTTCTAAAAGCATATCATCAACATACAATACTAAGATAATGAATATGCCAGTATTCAATTTCTTAAAGTAGACACAATGATCATACTCACTCCTTGTATACTTTTGGCTCACCATGAAAGAGTCAAATTTCTTGTACCATTGTTTGGGCGATTGCCTCAGACCATACAATAATTTCTTGAGCCTGCAAACAAATTTCTTTCTGTGATTCTGAATGAACCCTTTAGGTTGTTCAATGTAAATTTCCTCATCCAAATCTCCATGTAAGAAAGCAGTTTTAACATCTAGTTGCTCCAACTCCAAATCAAGCAATGAAACTAATGTTAACAAAATTCAAATTGAAATAGTATTTACAACTACTGAAAAAATCTCATGAAAGTCAATACCTTCTTTATGAGAATATCCTTTTGCAACCAACCTTGCTTTGTACCTTTCCACTTTATCATCAACACCCTTCTTTAGCTTGTAGACCCACTTGCAACCTACAATTTTTCTGTCTCTTGGAAGTTCTACCATGTCCCATGTAACATTCCTCTATAATGCCTTCATTTCATCCTTCATCACTTCTTTCCATTTATCATTGTTAGAACCCTTCATAGCTTCCTGATAGAATGAAGGTTCATCATCATTAGTACTTAAAAAAACTGATGAAACAAAATCATCATACCTTCTTGGAGGATTTCCGACCCGTGTAGACCTACTTAGGGAAGTTTGTGGCTCATCCACAATTTGTTGATTGTCATCATCAACCATGTCTTCCTCTGCTACAGGAGACTCTTCATGAACATTTTCTGAAACTTGTTCATGTTCACCTTCATTGGTTTCAAACTGAATTTGTTGATACTTTGGCGCTTCTTCCTGTTTCATTTGAACATCTACATTTGATTTGATGAGATATGATTCATCAAATATTACATCTCTGTTAATGGTGATATTGTGGGCAGTAGGATCCCACAACCTATACCCCTTAATACCATCACCATATCCAACAAAGATAAACCTTTTTTATTTTGGATGTTTCAGAATTAGAGCATAGGCATCACAACCAAAAACTTTAAAATTAGAATAATTACAAGGGTGACCTGTCCATACCTCTTCAGGAATTTTTCATTCTATTTTTTTCGATGGTGATCGATTCTCCAGATAAAAAGATGTAGATACAACTTCTGCCCACAGTTCCTGCTGTAATTTGGCATTACTCAACATACTCCTTGCTCTCTCTAGAAGAGTCATGTTCATGCATTCAACAACTCCATTTTTTTGAGGAGTATAGGCAGTGGTTTTATGCCTATCGGTCCCAAATTCCTTGCAATAATTCTCAAACTCCATTGAAGTAAATTCACCACCATTATCAGTTCTTAAACATTTAATGGATCTACCAGTGCTCTTTTCCACTAAATCTCTAAACTGCTTGAAAATTGTAAATACATTAGCCTTACTCTTTAACATATAGATCCACACCTTCCTAGAGAAATCATCTATAAATGTTACAAAATATGATGATCCTCCATGTGAAATAGTAGGGGATTGTCCCCAAACATCAGAATGGATATAGTCAAGAATTCCCTTACTGGTATGTCTTCCAGTTTTAAATTTCTGCCTATTCTGTTTTCCATAAATACAGTGCTTGTAGAAATCTAACTTTAAAAACATTAGACTAGGAAGTAACTTGCGATCAGATAATACCTTTAATCCTTGTTTGCTCATATGGCCCAACCGTTGATGCCACAGTCAAACAGAATCACTGTCATTCTCAGATACCATTGTCGCATGATTTGATTCAGTCCTCCCTTCTAACAGAAACAGGTTACCAACCTTCTTTGCTTTCATAACCAGTAGAATTCCTTTGTAGAACTTCATAACTCCACCTTGAACAATACTCTTATAACCTCCTGTGTCTAAGACTCCTAAAGAGACTAGGTTCTTCCTAAGCTCGGGTACATGTATAACATTATTTAATATTTTAAAAGTTCCATCAAACATCTTAATTAGAATGCTACCAATTCCCACAACTTTACACGAAATATCATTTCCCATGTAAACTAGTCCATTATCTATAGACTGATAAGTAATAAACCAGTGTCTATGAAGACACATGTGGTTTAAAGCACAAGAATCTAATAACCATTGTTGATCATAACGTGAACCAATACTAATTGATAAAACTTCATCAGTCATACCTGAACCTGTTGTTGAACCTGTTTTAGTTGCATTTGCTACCTTCATCTCTTTTGGGCGGTCTTATTTGGAGGCTTGTTTCCACTTCAAACAATCCTTCTTCAGGTGTCCAGATTTGCCACAAAACTAGCACTTAAGCTTGCTCTTTCTTCCCTTCAACTTTGACCAAGAGAAATCCCTCTGATCATGTCCTCTTTCTTTGGGTCTGCCTCTGACCACCATCGCCTCAGATGTAGAGGTTTATGAATTGGATTTCTTCCTTGTTTCCTTAGATAGTAAAGCTCCAACAATATCATCAAACTCAATACTTTATGTTGAACTAAAACTAATAGAGGTAACAAAATGATCCCATGACGCGGTCAAAGAACACAATAATGTAATTGCCTTATCTTCAGATTCGAATTTCACTCCCATGCTAGTCAACTGAAATAAGAGAGTATTAAAAGTATTTAGATGATCAACTATCTTCATACCTTCCTTTATTCGCAAATTGTATAATTTCCTTTTGAGGAAGATCATGTTTGTCAAGGATTTCGTCATGTATAGGCTTTCCATCTTTGACCACAAACCGACTGTTGTCTTCTCCGAGACAATGTTGAACAATACATCATCGTCCAAACACAGACGTATGGAACTTAGTGCTCTCGCATCCATCTCATCTCAGTCTTCGTCTGTTATGGATGCGAGCTGCTTTGTTTTTCACAAAAGCACCTTCACCATGCCTTGTTGCATGAGCAGATCATGCATCTTAACCTTCCAGATCTCGAAATTGTTCTGGCCATTAAAGCTCTCAATTTCGAACTTAGCACTCTGCATATTTTTCATTAGAGGAAACATAAAAAACACCACTGCTTATAATAACCAATGGCCCTTATATGGAGGAATAATCTTATGTTTAAAGATAATGATGAAAAAGCTTTTCAAAAAATATTTTAAAAATATTTTATTCCTTAATAAATATTTAATACCTTTTACCAAATCTAAGGAAATTCAACCTTTACTTTAATCCCTCCACCTTTTTAAATTAATTATAAACTTTCACCTCTCACGACCATGCCATTCTTTATAAGATAAAACCGATCCACCTTTTTTATACCATATTTAATTCCAAAAAAATAGTGAACCTTTATCCATTCAAAAAACCATACGTTAAAATTTTTTTCACTCCAAAAAACATACGATGTCTTCATAAAATTTAAAAAAAAACCGTCGCACCTTACGACATAGTTGGGCTACGTGCTTCAAAGGGGTTGTCGCACCTCCCGTGTGGCTGGCCTGTGGAAATGTGAAAAAAATACTCATGGAGCCGCCACACCTCCCGACCAGGGATGATTTTAGGGGTTAAATTTTGCTCATGGGCTAATTTTCCATGGTTTTTCCAAAAAAGAGATTCGCTAGTTTAAAAATGATTCGCCCAAATTCTATAGGATACAATTATTTTACCTTAAAAATCACCAAAATTTTATAAAAACTATATAAAATCCTTAGAAATTTGAATATTTTTATGAAACTATCACCAAACATTTATAGTTGGCATATTAAGGATTAATAATATTCGCAAAGGTTTCTACATTTTAAATTAAATTTCCATCCTTAAAATCATCTCTACTCTCGACACATCCAGGCTACGGAAATTTGGAAATCTTATTGTGCGTGAAGTTTGCACCAATGACCGCTACGACCTTCAAGAGGAGAGACCTGTGGAGATATGGAAATCTACGCACCTCTGAAAATTTGACGCCTTCGACTGCCTTCTCCTCACACCCGCTCTAATACCACTTGTAGAAATTTGCAAATGCGGAAACACAAATATCACATAAGACAATCAATAAGAATTCAAACAAGAAACACAACAATTTACGTGGTTCACCCAAACATTGGGCTATGTCCACCAAGCATAGGTATCATTTGTCTTATTATTCGAATCAAGGAGATTACAACAGGATCACACTCATCTCACACACCTCTCATTACACCATTTCCTCAATTTCCCTTTAGTCCTCTACAGGCTTAGATCAATAATGAGCAAAATTACATTAGTTACATAACTAATTGTAAACTTGTGCATTCATACCAAATTGACAGATTTATTTGAACAAACTACTACATAAAAGGCTCCACTAAATCTGCGCATATCTACTAAATCTGGGAAATTCGTTGGCATATTCAACATCAACATTCTTCCTTGTGCACCACACATGTGATTTGTTGTGGTTATGAAAGGGTATCAAAACCCGAATTAGGGAAATTAGAGTAATTTGAATCATTCTATTTAATTCCTACAACCCTAGTGCTTGAAATTCAGTATGGAACCAAAACAAATAATGTTACATCATGAATTGTGCATTAAAGTTGGGTCTCTTCACATTCCATGAGCTTGCATTTTGACACCATAAGAGTCGTCATCCAAGATGCCATGATTGCAACTTGAATTGCATATTGTAGGCCCAATCCTTCTCGGGGTTAAATTGTTAACGTTCTGGAAAAATATCTTTATTAGTGGTCAGTTCCTCCTACACAAAATTCTAGGAAGAAAAATTCTAGCCTCAGATATGATGGATCCACCAGATCTTCATCAGATCTAGGCACTTGACCAACAGATATCAAGAGCCAGTCACATATCCGTGTTTTTCTTTTCATATTGAGAGGACATCAACCTCCAATCCACCACATATCTCAAACATAGCCACACACATCCCACCAGTGTGTCCCTCCAGGGCCTTCCATTATCATGAGCAACCTCCATGTAGCCTCTGCGAACAAACTGGTCTCTTCTTTCGCCCATGAAACAACTCTGCACACTTACAACAATCCCAATGTTCACAAAGGTATAATAAAATACATTTTCAATAGAAAAAATAATGCACACAAACAACCATACACATATACACATAAGTATCCTAGAAAATCCCTGCAAGAAAAACCAGTCTAATAATAGATCTATTATTAACCTTGACATAAACCTAGCCACCACTCACCTCCACACACTTTACAATGGAGCATTACAATCCTTATAAATGCTTATTCACATGCATTCTCTACCATATAAAACCACTAGCCACCAATACCATGTGCTGAGACCTAAACAACTTTGACTCATTCCTGAGTAAGGTTAACGCTGACATTAAGAAAGTAATTTGTTGAAACTGGGTTAGAGTTTCCATTATGTATTTTACTCAATATTACCCTCCACCTCCTATCCTTATATCTATCTATCTATCTATCTATCTATATATATATATATATATATAAGGATGAGGGTGGGGGTGCTAGGAAATATTGAGGGTGTGTGATCCAGGTGGATTTCTGTGGCCAACCACCTTTTCCACTGAATCAACATTTTGAGCCTATGGTTTTGATAAACCATGATATTCACCCTTTTGATGGGGAATGGAATGTAATACCATCATTTGTTAACTACATACATCATGTAATGATCTTATGTACATGCCTTACACATAGTGTTACTGCACTCGATCCCATTAAAACTCTGCAATTAAGCGTGCTTGGGATGGAGTAGTATTGGGATGGGTGACCACCTGAGAAATCATAGTGTTTTACATGCCTATGACATTTTATAAACTGAGATTAATTTATCCCACATGCATCATGGTAATTTTTCTCCTCTCACCCTCATCTAGGTGGATATTGTTGGCCACCCACCTATTCCAACTGGCTCCTTGTGTCCGTTTTTTGTTCAGCACGTTCTTATGTACTACTTTGTAATTGTGGGTTCTACACTTATGGGGATGTCTGAAGCCCCACACATCCTCCAGGTGGATACGAGTTGCCTCTCTCCTAATCCAACTGACTTATTTTGTATGTTTTCATGTCATCACATCTTGTTGTACTTCCAGGGCCATTTTGGGGCCCTATACATTGTTTTTTTTTCTCGCCACAGTCAAACTAAAGACAGAGTCAAAGTTTGAAAGTGGAATGTGTAGTTCTCTGAAAGACCTTTCCAACGGGTTATCACGCGCTTAAAACATAGGTCATATGCAAAATTTACGACCCTTGGAAGTTGAGGTACCAAATTACACCAACTTACCCATAGGGACCACATGACTTTTGGAATTTCACCTTCTAGGGTTAGGTTTTTGGATGTCTAGGGTTTTTTCATTCATGAGTAATATCAAAAAGGCCTCTGGATCCTCATTGTAATCCTTTCTTCTCAGACGGATGTGCGTAGCATCCACATCTCTTCTCAGAGATAGCTACCACCATTCGAGCAAGTGTTTCATTTATGTAGTTTTACAGTTTCAACCTATTTCATTATTTAATATAAGATATTGTTCATTGTATATTTGTGTTATTATTCATATCTCTATGTTTATTGTATTCAGTCTGTTAATCAGTTCGTTTCACTCCTAAATCTGGATTAGTGGTATCAGAGCGATCTTCTCTTCATTTGTTCTTCTTCGTGCATGTCCTCGAAAAGATTTGGGTACAAGAAGTTGGGACTCGAACCAATCGAGCCATTACAAGATCGATCATGCTGAGTCCAACAACAACCCATGGGGGATGAAAATAAATATGATGGAGCAGGAGATCCTATTAAAATGTTTCTCGAGTAAGCCCTTGCGCGACAAAGGAACGAAATGATGGACAACTTTGCGGAGATCCTTCGATGACTACCCACAGGAGAAGCATCTTCATAAAGCGTCTATGCAACCCCCTTCAAGGTACATGCAAATTTTGATATTCCATTATTTGAAAGACTAATAGATTCAGATGTTGTAGATAAATGGTTGAATCTTCTTGAAGGATATTTTTCGATCCACAGTTTTTTCGATAGGGAAAAGATTAGTTTTGCACTCATCAAGCTCATTCCCCATGTTAAATATTGGTGGGATACTTACTCTGAGAAAAGGGTCGTGGAGGAATATACAATGTTTGTGGTGGCCCCTACATGGGATTCCTTCCAGGATGTAATTAAAGAACAATACTACCATGTTGGAAGCTATGAGGACTAGTACACCAGATGGACCACCCTACGTCAAGAAAGGGACTAGACATTACCATATTTCACCAATATTTTCCATACCCTATGCACCAAATTGGGTATCAAAGACTCTGTTAGCACTAGAAGTCACCTATGGATTGCAGTAGAGGCAAGCCCAGTACCCATCATTTTTTATGTCATAATGAATAAATTTAAGGGGGGTCTAATGGATGAAAAATCAGGATGATATCACTTTAACTCAGAAAAATGGGCTGGTATGCATGGGCAGAGGAGGTATTGATGTAACTTCAGACATTAAGTTGAAGTAAGGGTGAGCAGGAGGAAGAAATTTGAGGAGAAATTGTAAAGGTTTGCTATGAACATCTAGTCTTCCAGTAGCCTAAGGAGGAAAATCTTCGAATACAAGATCCTCTTGGATCCAAAACTTCAGGAAGTTGAAAACATTATAACAACACTGCAATCAAACATACATCACAATACAATTACAACAAATCCACACGATCATCCATGCCATAGTATTTTAGTCTTAGAGGCAGAAGATATGGAACAAAAAGGTCACTGTCATTAAACAAGAAGTCTCAAATTACACACATGACCAGAGAACCAGAAGCTTCATTAAAACTTTACAATCGTGAGCTTATCTATACCATCGACACTAAACAAAATGGAAAAAAATGCCTACATATACTCATAATTGGATCCAAATGGCTGAGACGTGATCATGTCATGCGTTCAAGGCTTTGTGCTGATGAGCTTCTTTGTCAGGCTGCACATGCAGATGTTGATCAGACTACCCATGCAGTCTTCTGTTAGACATGATCTCTGTCAGGCTAGAATAACTGTTTGCTTCTGCAACTTGTCCCTTTCGGGCCTTCTATTTATGGAAGGAGATGATGTCTCACCCACCTTCCTTGTTTTCATTAACTGCTTCATCGGGATCAGAGTGGGAATAATTCAAACAAGGCACCTGCCACTTTGATTAGTCTTTGAATGTTGACTGTGGTGATTTGTGTGAATCGGCATGGAAACAGCAAGGAATGGGTGACCAAGTAGAAAGTTGTGGCAGAAGAATGGTGACTGGAAAGGTGCAGGGACCTACATGTGAGAGATGTGGTATGACAAGGTAGGTGTGAATAGGTGTTTCCGTAGACCCCCGACCCTCGGGCCAAGATCTGCACAGGATCATTCTAAACCTGCCCCCTTGAGTCAAATTCACTCTTCGATTCCCCACAGAGAATCCCACACACACACAATGGTGTTTTTCGACAGGTCCTTATGAGTATGCCCACGTGATTAAACACAAGGCATCACCCTAATCTCCTGACCACAATAAGATCGTGCCCTTCGCCGAATTGGGATTCCAGGTTTTGCAATATCCCGATTCCTATTGTCGAGTTTTCCAGCTCTTCAACCCCCGAAACCTGAAATGCTGAAACGTCGAATTCTTTGGCCGCGTCCTCCTCCACCACTGCATCGCGTTTCACGACTTCGGGAATTCTGGTGCAAAGAACCCCGATTCCTTGTCTTTGAAAACACTGAAATGCCGAATCCCGATACATTCAGCAAAGGTTGGCTCTCCAATGGTTATGAACGGGACTCTTTCACCGATTTGGAGTTTCGGACTTCACGATTTCACGAATCCTGATGCAAGGCTTCTTGACTCTCCAACCTTCGAAACCCCAAAACGGTCAATGGGAATTGAAACTACCTGGCAACGAGTACGTGCCACCTATCTTCTCAGCTGTCCTCTATCTTTGTCATGGATTCTTGCCACCTATCACTCTTCCCGGCTTTTGGGACTTCAACAAGCCTTCGACTGTTGTTCACCTACCACTTCAAAATCTTGAATTCCGCAATGGTGCCTTCTACAGAATCAATATCTAATAGCCTCCCTTTAGATCCGACGGCCCATGGTATTTCGGGCTTCCAGGTATAGGGAGTTTGAGACTCTCGATTCCAAACCACTGTCTTCTTGGGTTGCCGAACTCGAAACATCAAAATGCCAAAATGCCACTTCACCTATACTTTTCGTTTCACGACTTCGGGGTTTATTATGTGAAGTGCCCCGAATCCTTGTCAATGGGAATTCCAAAACCCCGATCTCGAAGTTCTGAAATGCCACTTCAAGTATATTTCAGGTTTCGTAACTTTGGTGTTTTCAATGCAAAGGACCCTAGCTCCTTTTCATCAGGATTTCCGGTATTCCGAATCTCGAATTACCGAAATCCTGAAATTCCACACTTAACAATCCTTCTCGCGATTCAGGAGTTAGAGTTACCAAGGATTTTGGCTTACACTCTAGACTTACGAACTCCGAATCCCTGAAATGATCTGATGGCTCAAAAAAGATCACGTTAAACAGTCCACGTTGATTCCTGATACCAAAGTGATGGGTTCATCCAATCCTTATCCACCTTACAGCTCCTTTGGATCCTACGGTCCTCGCAACTTAGTGAGTTCTCCATGGAGAATTTCAACCGCTCGTTTCCTCCTTGATAACTTCTGCGAAATGGACCAACGTTCTTCCACTGGAACTTAGCTTATGCACGATAATTTCACTCCCTTCCTTTGAACACTTCAAAGGTACTAATCCTCCTGAGCTTTCCCTTGCAAACTCAAGTCTCTCAAAAGGACTCCTGCACGCACTCCTTGCGAAAAAATTTCAAATAACCCCTGGTTATTTGATTTCTCGACCCTATGCACTCTTTGTAGCAGTGGTCCTTCAATATTTTCCTTAGGTAATAACTTCTAAGGCTTCGAGTAGCCTACGCACACCTTGCACGACTTCTATTGGAATGAGAACAAAAGTATCATTCCTGAGCTTTCTGAGATGAAACTTAGAACCCTTGTCAATGCACACCTTGCGGATGTTTCGTTGCACTGCTTCCAGGAACTCTCAAGACGAGAAACAATTGAAACTCATTCTCTTTATTCTCTTAGACTTCATACATTCAACATGAAATCATACTCACAACACGGCATTGAAACAAATGCATACAGAGAAACAAAGCAATTGTAAACATAGAATTCAACAAATGTAAACAGTAAGCATCATAACACCATGAAAGTTGAGTCAAAGCTTCATATATTAACTCAAGTGCTCCTGTACATGGGTTCTTCTCTACAGCTCTCTGCTACAACTCTCTTCGTTTTCTTTATGCTAATGATACAACAAAACAATGATCCAAAGGCGAAAGTGTCTATATCTGTTTTCCCTCCTACGCTTCTAAAACTATCTAATCCATAATTCAAATCTACCTACTTTCATTAACTGGGCTTAACTGCCTTTTACATTGATAGATGAGAACAAATCACTCACGATTTGTTTACAATAGCCAAATATAAATGCAAGTACTCTTCTAGCTATTACATTAATATCTGCTCTTTAATTTTTCAAAAACATTTCAAAACGTGTAAAATGTGTGTTGCTCTCTTCCAGTTGTCTTCCGCCTTCATGCTCGCTTGGCTGGCTGCTTATGATGCTCCTGCATCATACTCCCTCGCTTGAAAATTTTCATGAACTCCTGTTCATGAGCTCTTGCACAGTCTGTCCATGCTTATGAATTTCTGCTTCATCTTCCCAACTGGCATCTTTAACTAGATGTCCTTTCCATTTGACCAAGTATTCAAAATACTCCTTCCTCCTGGTCCTTTTACTAACCCTCTTTTCAATTATTCTTTCCATCCGTGTCTTTTCAGCTACAGGCATTTGTTTTCTCCACTGAATTTCTTTCTATTCTTCTTCTGCTCCTGCTTCTTCAGCTCTGTAAGGGTACAAATCCACAACATTGAATATCGGTGAGATTTCTATCACATCAGGTAATTCAATCTCATATGCATTTGTCCCAAATTTCTTTATGACTCTACACGGTCCAATATTTTTCATCTTTACCTTGTTATATGTTCCCCTTGGGAACCTTTCCTTTCTCAGATGTGCAAGAATCATATCACCAACTTCAAATTGAAGTTCTCGCCTGTGTTGATCTTCTTTGCACTTGTATTCTTGACTTGAATTCTACGACCGCTCCTTAATTCGGTTGTGAAGCTCCTTCATTTCTTATGCAAAGTCCTCTGCACTAGCACTTCTGAATTCATTTTGTTCTGAATCTTTCAATTCAGAAACTCTCCTTGGCTGCATTCCATATACTATTTGGAATGGACTCTACCCTGTGCTTCTGTTAAGTGAATCATTATAAGCGAATTTTGCCTGTGGCAGAATGTGATCCCACTAACTGTGGTGTTCAGTCACTAAGCTCCTCAACAAATCTCCCAAGCTCTTGTTCACGACTTCTGTCTTCCCATCTATCTGAGGATGATATGATGAGATAAAAGACAAACTTGTCCCCAGATTTTTCCACAAAGTCCTTCAGAAATGTCCAATGAACTTGGTATCCCAATCAGAAATGATACTCTTTGGAAAGCCATGAAGTCTGATGACTTCTTTGAAAAACAAGTTCACAATATGAGTTGCGTCACTGGTTTTTTAGCATGGTATGAAATGTGCCATCTTGGAAAATCTGTCTACCTCCACAAAGATTGAATCATATCCTCTCTTTGTCCTTGGCAGTTGACGTAGACCTATCGGCCCTTGGGATCGAGCTCCGCTCACAAGATCGTTCTTTAACCCCTTCGAGCCGGATCAGCTCTTTCGGATTCCTTGCTGGAATATATTTTCAAATCGATCCACAGGTCCTTCGGGAAGCTCCCCTGTGCGAACAGCACTAGGTGCGAGCTCCTATCTCCCCAAGCGACCACAACGCTATGACCAAGGGCCTAACCCAAAGTCACTTGTCGTAACTCATGAGTTCGCGAGTCAAAGCTCTCGACTCCTCCTTCTCAATCCTACGATACTCAAGATCGCGAAATGGTTATGGCTCCTCCTTCGTCAACACCCTCCGTGTGTGACCACTGGCTAGTCTTAACTGCTAGTGCCTCTCACTACTCGCAGCTTCGTGAGTTGTGGCCTCCAACCTTGGCACTTTTCTTTCACAAACCCTCGAGAGGCAATGTTGACTTTTCTCCTCTCGTTCTCGCTACTCGCGACTTCGCGACTCGAAGGGTCGAGCTCACGTACCCTTATCTCACAAATCCCCGAGATGCGAGAGGTCAATCGGGTGTTGAATCCTTCCAACAGGTGACGTGTGTCCACCTGTCTTTTTTCCTGGGCCCACCTTGTGGTTTGGCCATGCATCTCTTATGCCCAAGTTTGGCACTTCGTGACTTCACTTCCCGAAACACTACCTCCTTTGTATCCTGACACCCAAAGTGTCGAGATCCCGAACTCCTTCCTACCCCTTATCGCAACTCGCGACTTCGGGACTTTTGGGACAATAATCTCTACTTCTTATCCACAGATATGCCGAAATGTCGAAATTTCAACACATCGTCAACGTGGGTCCCACAACGAAACTTCCCGCTTTTTCAGAGTTTCAGACTTCGCGACTTCATGAGTCCTGATGCTGAGCTTTCGGCTCTTCAACCCACGAAACCTCGAATTGGTCAATGAAAGTCTGACCTCCGTGTTGGTGAGTATGCCACCTGTCTACTCTATGCTATCAGGTTCTTCTGCACCTTCAAACCTCCGAATGCGCGATAAGCACGGTGAGACTTTGATCCAATGGTCCTCACTTGACCTGGATCCTACGGTTGTCCTTCACTCCTCATGATTTCTCCATTCGTGACTTGGAGTGCCCAATCTTTGGACTCTCACCTTGCGAACCTCTGAGTTTGCGAGATCCCTTGATCTCTGCCACATGTCCTCTTTTGATGGACGACTGCAATTTTCTTGTGACTTCGCCACTCGCGAAGTTGAAGAACTTCTCTTTCTGAAACCCAATGTTCGAATCCCCGATACGGGCAATCTCGCGACACGCGTCCTCCCGCTGATGGATGGCTTAGATCTATCTCTCCTTCTCGCATTTTCTTGTGTCGAGTGACCGGACCCTCGAACTCCAGAGCGTCGATATCCCGATATCACCCCTTTCGGGACTTCGCCTTTCGCTACTCTATGCGTGAGGTCTAACCCTCGTGCAACACTTGACAGATCTAATGGCTGTCGACGATTCTGAATGAGATCCAATGACTCAGAATCTCTTTGGCTCTTGCGCTCCTCCACTTCTCCCTGGACACGAAATCCTTCAACAGTCCAGATCTTCTCGGCTGATCCGACGAACACTATTTCTCCTGTTGATTTTTGGCGCTTTCTTCCTGCACTTGGAAGAATTCCAAGTGTCCAAAGGCCTCGACCTTCGCTCCTTTTCCTTTGCGAGCTCTGCGACTTGAGTCCTCACCTGTGCATATAAAAATGTTGTCCCTCCTGAGCTTTGGGGACTTGAACTCTTTCAAAGAGTTCTCTGGCCTCTGCACTCCTTGCAGTTGTGGCTCCATGCACCAAAAAGCACTATTCCTCCTGAGCTTTACTCTCGAATCCTTGAGGGATTCTACAAATTTTGCGCTTCTGCAGAGTCTTTTCATGCATGGTGCTATCCATTCTGATATTTTCAAATACTCATACCCCTAAGGGATTTTATCCTTCTTCCTTCTCCCACAGATGGAGAATTTGGGTGCCATCCTGGCTATTCCCTACTCAAGCAACCTCTTGCTGAGTCTTTTAGGGTGTTCAACAACCCTGTGAAGATCCTTCTATGGACTCTTCTTCTATATTTGAACTCAAAGAGTTCCTCCTATGTGCTCTGGCACTTACTCAATACCCTCCTGGCAGAGTATCAAGAATCCCCAGTGATTCTTGCTTCTTACGAACTCACGACATAGTTCTTTCTCTGTGCACTCCTTGCACTGGCTCAATGCCCACCTGCCAAAGATGTACAGAACTCCTCAGAGATTTTGTCTGCAACTGTGTTCCCCACAGCCTTGCCTCTTGAGGTGTTCAACAACCTCACAGGTATTCCTCTATATTGATGATTTCATCTTCTGTGCCCACCTGGCACGTCTTTGTCTGACTCCACAAAGTTTAGAAGTGCTTCAGCGCACTGGCTATCAGAGCCCGTAGCATTCTTTCACACCCTCTTGGTATGAAGCCTCAAAGACCTCTCGAGCCTGAAAATCAAACAAATCTCTGCAAATGTCTAGCATACATCTACAACATAAAGAACACACAAAGACATTCACATAACACAAACAATATGTAGGAAAAACAGCTTTGGTTTATATTAATCAAAATGTCTCTTTACAAAGATGTATTGAGCGCGAACTATAACAAGGTCTTGACCCCTTCTCTTCTACTCTCTACTCACGGACTCTCTACCATCAGATATAATTACAATCAAAGATATTTTACATGAGGGGCTCTTTGAGCTCTTCCCTCCAATCTACTTGCCCTATTCAATTACATTGAATGGGCTGTTTAGTCCACCATATGGATCTAGATATTAGCCTTCAAAGCATTAAAGGCCTACCTACTCTAATGCCTGTGAAAAGCATGGCTTCACAGCTCAACAGCCTACAACATTAATTACATTCAAATTCAAAATGGAAGATGAGGGCTGCACCTCTCTTCAGCTTTGAATGCATGCACTGACGTGGCTGGCTGGCTTGCTGACTGACGTGGAGAGATGCTCCTGCATCATACTCCTCAGCTTTAAAATTCATGAGCTCCTGCTCATGACCTTCCTCTCTCAGCTTTGGAAATCCTCCTGGATCCTAAACAAATTCTTGGAGCTATTCATTTGCTCCATTTCCCTGCTACTGCTGCTGCTTCTGCGCTGTTGCTGCTACTTCTTCTCCTTCTGCTTCTCTGCTCAACTTCTCCTTGCTAACAGTTTTTGCTGACCCTAACATCAGCTCCCTGATCTCCTCAATCACTTTGTCTAGCTTCTCTAGTGGTTGCATCTTCTCATGCAGTCTCCTTGACTGCAAAAATTTTCTGTAGTCTGGCAGATCACAATGATCTCCCATGCCTGCTTCATCAGTTTCTTCCAAATTCGCTTGTTGGATGTGCACACTCTGCACTTTCACCCTTCTCTCCAGGGCTTCAATCTGTTCATACAGATCAACCAAACTAATGTTGTCTTCTTCTTCTTCTTCTTCTTCTTCTTCTGTAAGCTCAAAGGCTGCAATCTTTTTAGTTTCTTGGCTGAAAATATTGAGTCATTCCTCATAATTCTCATTCTCTTCTTCTACTTGGGAAGTCTCAGACATATACTCCAATTCCTCGTTGATAGTCTCAACTAGCTATTTTGCTTCTGCTATTGCTGCATCTGCAACACAGATTTCTACCTCCCCTTGGGAAAATGGTAGGAATGTTTCGGTTCCCCCAATCATCAGAATATTTCTCCGATATTCCTCCTCTGTCAGGTGCATCTGCTAATCCAACTCTACCTTTGAGCTCATCTTCTCTGTCAGCTCCTCCGGCTGATTCAAACTCACCTCTAAGTCCATGAGATGCTCAGATATCCACATCGGCTCATCCCTGCCCACCTGGCAATATGGGATTTCTTCATTGCCCTCCTGGCAGACTATGAGACCAACTAATCCCATCTTCATTAGCACCCCAGGCCGAATTGAACTTACCTCTGAGTCCATGAGACTTTCAGACAGTCCCATATCTGTTCTCAAGCCCACCTGGCAAATTGAAAACTCTCTGCTACCCTCCTGGCAGTCCATGAGATCCCGCAATGATCTCGATCCATTGCCCACCTGGCAATGTGAAATTCCCTGGCTGTCCTTATGACAATCCTTTTCCCTCCTAGCAATTGGGAATTTCTTCTTTGCCCTCCTGACAGTTCTTGAGATCTTCATCCGATCCCATTTCATCCTTACTATTGAGACTTCTCCCAGTCTCTGGTTCACATATATGAACCCCTTCTTGTGGTATGTTGAGGTTTTCAGCATGCCTCAACCACCTTCTCAATAGTCTACATTGCCTTATGACCATCAGCTGCTTGACTGGCCATTTTACATTCACCTTCCCCATGGGCCATTCATACACCCATCTTGACCTTGCATTATGTTGCATCTCCAATGCAAGTTCATCCATCCTCGCATTCATCTTAGCAAGTTCTTCATCCCATTAAGCTTCGCTCATCAGCTATAGGTCTTTCCTTCTAGCGTATCTTTGGCCTTCAGTAGCCATATCATTGTCCATGTCTTCTCTCCTGGCAAACCTATTGCTCACCTGCAAGAAATCCCCATAGAGTCTCTAACACTCTATCTTCCTTTTCCCTCTCTACCTGCAGTATACAGACAAAGTATCTTCTCTGATACCACTTGACGCAGACCTATCGACCCTCGGGACCGAGATCCGCTCACATGATCATTCTTTAACCCCTTTGAGACGGATCAACTCTTTCAGATTCCCTGCTGGAATCTCTTTTCAAATCGATCCATAGGTCCTTCGGGAAGCTCCCCTGTGTGAATAGGACTAGGTGCGAGATCCTATCTCCCCAAGCAACCACAGCTCTATGACCAAGGGCCTAACCCAAAGTCGCTTGTTGTAACTCGCGAGTTCGTGAGTCGAAGCTCTCAACTCCTCCTTCTCAATCCTACGATACCTGAGATCGCGAAATGGTTATGGCTCCTCCTTCGTCAACACCCTCTATGTGTGACCACCAACTAGGCTTAACTTCTAGCGCCTCTCGCTACTCGCAACTTCGCGAGTTGTGGCCTCCAACCTTGGCACTTTTCTTTCACAAACCCCCGAGAGGCGATGTTGACTTTTCTCCTCTCATTCTCGCTACTCGCGACTTCGCGAGTCAAAGGGTCGAGCTCACGTACCCTTATCTCACGAATCCCTGAGACACAAGAGGTCAACGGGGTGTTGACTCCTTCCAATAGGTGACGTGTGTCCGCATGTCTATTTTCCTGGGCCCACCTTGTGGTTCGGCCACGTGTCTCTTATGCCCAACTTCAGCACTTCACGACTTCGCCTCCCGAAATGATACCTCCTTTGTATCCCAACACCCAAAGTGTCGAGATCCCAAACTCCTTGCTACCCCTTATCGCAACTCGCGACTTCGGGACTTTCGGGACAATAGTCTCAACTTCTTATCCACTGAAATGTTGAAATTCTGACACTTCGTCAATGCGGGTCCCACAACGGAACTTCTCACTTTTTCAGAGTTTCGGACTTCGCGACTTCACGAGTCTTGATGCTGAGCTTTCGGCTCTTCAACCCACAAAACCTAGAACTGGTCAATGAAAGTCTGACCTCCGTTTTGGCGAGTATGCCACCTGTCCACTATGTGCTGTCAGGTTCTTCTGCACCTTCAAACCTATGAATGCGGGATAGGCGTTGTGAGACTCTGATCCAACGGTCCTCACTTGACCTAGATCCTACGACTGTCCTTCTCTCCTCATGATTTCGTCGCGACTTGGAGAGCCCAATCTTTGGACTCTCACCTTGCGAACCTTCGAGTTCATGAGATCCCTTGATCTCTGCCACCTGTCCTCTTCCGCTGGATGGCTACGATTTTCTCGCGACTTCACCACTTGCGAAGCTGAAGAACTTCTCTTTCTGAACCCCGATGTCTGAATCCCCGATACGGGTGATCTTGCGACACACATCCTCCCACAGATGGATGGCTTAGATCTATCTCGCCTTCTCACATTTTTTGGTGTCGAGTTACCAGACCCTCGTCCTCCGGACCCTCGAACTCCCGAGCGCTGATATCCTGATATCACCCCTTTCGGGACTTCGCCTTTCGCTGCTCTATGTGTGAGGTCTAACCCTCATGCAACTCTTGACATATCTAATGGTTGTCGGTGATTCTGAACGAGATCTAACAACTCAGAATCTCTTCAGATCTTGCGCTTCTCCACTGCTTCCTAGATGCGAAATCCTTCAATGGTCCAGATATTCTCGGCTAATCCGATGACAGTTATTTCTCCTGCTGAGTTTTGGCACTTTCTTCCTACACCTGGAAAAATTCCAAGTGTCCAAAGGCCTGGAACTTCGCTCCTTTTCCTCTATGAGCTCTGCGACTTGAGTCCTCGCATGTGCATATAAAAATGTTGTCCCTCCTAAGCTTTGGGGACTTTGAACTCTTTCAAAGAGTTCTCTGGCCTTTGTACTCCTTGCAGTTGTGGCGTCGTGCACTGAAAAGCATTATTCCTCCTGATCTTTACTCTCGAATCCTTGAGGGATTCTACAACTTCTGCGCTTCTACAGAGTCTTTGCATGCACGGTGCTATCCGTTCTGATCTTTTCAATTACTCATACCCCTAAGGGATTTTATCCTTCTTCCTTCTCCCACAGATGGAGAATTTGGGTGCCCTCCTGGCTATTCCCTACTCAAGCAACCTCTTGCTGAGTCTTTCAGGGTGTTCAACAACCCTGCGAAGATCCTTCTATGGACTCTTCTTCTATCTCTGAACTCAAAGAGTTCCTCCTATGCACTCTGGCACTTACTCAATACCCTCCTAGCAGAGTATCAAGAATCCCCAGTGATTCTTGCTTCTTACGAACTCACGACAGAGTTCTTTCTCTATGCACTCCTTCCACTGGCTCAATTCCCACCTGCCAGAGCTGTACATAACTCCTCGGAGATTCTATTTTCAACTGTGTTCCCCACAACCTTGCCTCCTGAGGTGTTCAACAAACTCATAGGTCTTCCTCTGTATTGATGATTTCAGCTTTTGTGCCCACCTGACACATCTTTGTCTGACTCTGCAGAGTTCAGAAGTGTTTCAACACACTAGCTATCAGAACCCACAGCGTTCTGTCACACCCTCCTATTATGAAGCCTCAAATACTTCTCGAGCCTGAAAATCAAACAACTCTCTGCAAATGTCTAGCATACATCTACAGCATAAAGAACACACAAAGACATTCACATAACACAGACAATATGCAGGAAAAACTGCTCTGGTTTATATTAATCAAAATGTCTCTTTACAAAGATGTTCTGAGCGCGGACTATAACAAGGTCTCGGCTCCTTCTCTTCTGCTCTCTACTCGCAGACTCTCTACCATCAGATACAATTACAATCAAACATATTTTACATGAGGGGCTCTTTGAGCTCTTCCCTCCAATCTACCTACCCTATTCAATTACATTGAATGGGTTGTCTAGTCCACCATCTAGATCTCAGCCTTCAAAGCATTAAAGGCCTGCCTACTCTAATGCTTGTGCAAAGCACGGCTTCACGGATCAACAACCTACAACATTAATTACATTCAAATTCAAAAAGGAATACGAGGGTTGTGCCTCTCTTCAGCTTTGAATGCACGCGCTGACGTGGCTGGTTGATTGACGTGGAGAGATGTTCCTGCATCAACAGTCCCAATACAAAATCCATGCTCACTGTGTCCCACGACCTTTCTGGTATGGGTAATGGCTGGTATAACCCTGTATTCTTCCTTTTCCCTTTTGTGTGCTGACAAATTCTACATCTGTCCACAAATTTTTTAACATTTTTTCTCATCCCTGGCCAAAAATATGAGCCATTCAACTTTGAGAACGTCTTATCATGATCGAAGTGTCTAGCCAATTCACCACTATGTTTTTCCTTCAGTAGATTCTCCCTCATGGAGCATTTTGGAATACATAGTTTATTGCCCCTGAATAATAATCCATCCTGGATCATGTATTCGGTCCACTTTCTTCTGTCTCTGAGAAATGGATTCTCAGACGCTTCATACACTTCCTTAAAATCTGGGTCATCCTTGTACATTTCTTTGAGGTTATCAAAACCTAAAGTCTTGACTCTGAATTCTTGCATAAGAAAAGATTTCCTGCTCAAAGCATCAACAACTTTGTTAGAAGTTCCAGAAATATGCTTAATCACAAAAGTAAAATTCTGCATGAATTCAATCCATTTAGCATGTTTTTGGTTCAACTTCTCCTGTTGAGTCACCAATTGTAAAGCATGATTATCACTGTACAAAACAAACTCTTTGGGAACCAAATAATGTCTCCACTTCTTTAGCGCTTGTATGACCACATAGAATTCTTTGTCATATGTTGAGTACTTAATTTTCACTTCATTCATTTTTTCACTGAAATATTCAATTGGCCTATCGCCTTGACTCAAGACCACCCCAATTGCAAATCCACTCATGTCACACTTGACCTGGAGTGTCTTGCTAAAGTCTGTAAAAACTAGAATTGGTTTCTCAGTGATCTTCTTCTTTAGTAGATTGAAACTCTTCTCTGCTTCCTCTGTCCAGTGAAAATATTTATGTCTTTTCTTCATCATATCCATCATTGGTGCACTAATTACACTAAAACTTCAGATGAATTTCCTATAGAAACTAGCCAAACCATGGAAGCTTTGAACTTCAAACACATTTTTCGGCGATGGCCAATTCTTAATCGCATTTACCTTTTCCAGATCCATTTTTAGCTCATTTGTAGAGATAAAAAAACCCAAATAAATGAGTTATGTCCTCATAAATGATGATTTATTCACATTGATCAACAATTTCTCTTGCTGTAATCTCCTCATTACGGCAGCTAAATGCTTTAAGTGCTCTGCTTCTGTCTTGCTGAAAATTAATATATCGTCAAGATATACAATGATGAATTTCCCAATGAAATCCTTCAGGACTTCGTTCATCAATCTCATGAAAGTACTAGGTGCATTTGTTAAGCCAAATGGCATGAAAAGATATTCATACAACCCCTCATTCGTCTTGAATGTTGTCTTCCATTCATCACCTTCTCTCATTTGAATTTGATGATATCCGCTTTTCAAATCAATATTTGAAAAAAACTTTTCTCCACTCAAGCAATCCATCGTCATCCATCCTTGGAAATGGAAATTTGTATCTGATGGTAATCTTATTGATTTCCCTTGAGTCTGTACACATCCTCCAACCTCCATCTTTCTTTGGGCTGAGCACTGCCAGAACAACGCATGGACTCAATCTCTCTCGAATCAATCCTTTGTCCATTAAGTCCTGGACCTGTCTCTTGACTTCCTCATTTTCCTGTGTCGTCAACCTATACGCGGCTTTGTTTGGTAAACTGGCTCCCGTTATAAGATCGTTGTGATGGCTTATACTTTTGATTGGTGGCAATGAGCAAGGTAGTTCGTCCACTACTATATCAACAAACTCTTCCAACAACTTCTGGATTTCTTCTGGTAAATCATCTATCCTTGTACTGGTCAAAACAATTTTGGGCTTCCTGACCACAATAAATTGTGTGTCTTCCTTCTTCTTAACCTACTTAAGGATTTCTTTCCCACACATGAGAAGTACAGTGTTTCTTGTCTCTGTTTTCATTTCTTTATCCCTAATTAGCAACAACATGTGCATCCTCCCATTTTTCGCCAGGGTGTATGTGTTCTTTCTCCCATCATGAACCATGTTTCTGTCATATTGCCATGGTCTACCCAGTAATATATGACACACATCCATGGGAATGGCATCACATAATATTTCATCCTTATATCCTCCTATTTTAAATTCAACTAAACATTGTTAAGTGACATTTACCTGATGTCCTTTTTGTAGCCACGAAACTTTGTAAGGGCTTGGATGTACAACAGTTTCCATCTCTAGCTTTTCTAACATCTCTGTAGATACGAGATTGTCTATGCTAGCGTTGTCCACTATGACCTTACATACCCTGTCTTTGGTTTTGCAAGCAATATGAAACAGACTGTTTCTTTGGGCTGGGTTCTCCGCCTCCTTCTCTGGCTTCAAGAGAAATTTCCTCATCATTAAGGATCTTCCGCCCTCAGCATCTTCTGCCTCAAAATTCCATCCTTGAGCTTCAGTAATGTGAGTTTCACCACCATATTTCTTCTTATATGGACACTCATAAGATTTATGTCTGATTTTTCCATAGACAAAGAACTTCACTTCACCACCTCTTCCTCTTCCTCTTCCTCTGGTTCGAGGAAAAGTACTTCTATCATCATACTGCCCTCTCTGTGAGCTTCCTCCTCTCTCATGTTGAGTTTGAGGTTTCTTCCCCTCTTCTTTAGATTTCTGAGTTCTGTCTTGGGTAGTTGTTTTACCTCTAGCTTGACTTCTACCTTAGCCTCTTTGACCTTGCTTCTGGCTCAGCTTCTCTTCATCTTTCAGAGCCATCTGATAAGCATCTTCTACAGTCCAAAGGGTCATCATGCTCATCTCATCTTGAATTTCATATAACAAACCATTCATGTATCTGGCAACCTTTTCGTCATCACTTTCTTGATGACCTGCTCTGATGTTTATATTGTAGAACTCTTCAGTGTATTCTTTCACTGACATCAGCTTCTGTCTCAAATTATGCATCCTTCGAAACAGAGTGATTTGATAATCCTTGGGTATGAATTTGGATTTCATATTTGCAACCATTCTATCCAAGCTTTTAATTTTTTTCTTGCCTTTGTAGCGTCTGTCAGCCTGCAGTTCATCCCACCATAGTGTTGCATGCCCTATAAGTCTAGTAACGACATGTTTGAACTTCTTTTCTTCCTCGACATCCTCATAGTCAAAGTATTTATCCAGAGCTCTAATCCAGTCTAGAAGCTTTTCAACATCCAAGTTTCCCTCATACACTGGAATGTCCATTTTTTCTCTGGCACCTATCCTTGCAACAGCCCTGAATAGGCATTCATCCATAGCATCTTCAATTGCAACATCTTTTTCTTCATTTCTATCTTTATTTTCACTTTCAGCCTCGGTGATATCCCCAGCATCAACTGTGCGCCTCTGTGCTGTCTCCATACCATCAAGTCTGGCATGTAACTCACGCATTTCTCTTTCCCTTGTTGGATCAGGCATTGGCATTGGCCTGTCTCTTCTTCTCGGTGGCATGGTTATAAAATGTTCCTCTTTTCTCTGCTACAGAAAGAAAAGAACTTGTTCTACAGCTTTGATACCACAACTGCCGCAGACCCCTAACCCTTAGGCCAAGATCTGTGCAGGATCGTTCTAAACCTGCCCCCTTGAGTCAAATTGATTCTTTGATTCCCCATAAAGAATCCCCCACACACACAATGTTGTTTTTCCACGGGTCCTTATGAGTATGCCTGCATGATTAAATAAAAGGCATCACCCTAATCTCCTAACCACAATAAGATCACGCCCTTCGCCAAATCGGGATTCTGCATTTTGTAATATCGTGATTCCTGTTGTCGAGTTTTTCGGCTCTTCAACCCCTGAAACCCAAAATGCTGAAACGCCGAATTCTTTGGCCGCATCCTCCTCCACAACTGCGTCACGTTTCGCGGCTTTGGGAATTTTGGTGCAAAGGACCCCGATTCCTTGTCTTCGAAAACACTGAAATGTTGAATCTTGATATGTTTAGCAAAGGCTAGCTCTCCAATGGTTATGAAAGAGACTCTTTCACTGATTCAGAGTTTCAGACTTCATAATTTCATGAATCCTAATGCAAGGCTTCTCGACTCTCCAACCTTCGAAACCCCGAAATGGTCAATGGGAATTGACACTACCTGGAAACGAATACGTGCCACCTATCTTCTCAGTTGTCCTCTATCTCTATTGTGGATTCTTGCCACCTGTCACTCTTCCCGGCTTTCGATACTTGAACAAGCCTTCGACTTTCATTCCCCTACCACCTCGAAATCCTGAATTTTGAAATGGCGCCTTCTACGGAATCAACGGCTAATAGCCTCCCTTTAGATCTAACAACCCATGGTATTTCATGATTTTGGGTACTGGGTGTCGAGAGTCTCAATTCCAAACCACTATCTTCTCGGGTTCCCAAACCCAAAACACCGAAATGCCGAAACGCCACTTCACCTATACTTCACGTTTCACGACTTCGAGGTTTCTTATGTGAAGTGCCCTGAATCCTTATCAATGGGAATGTCGAAACCCCGATCCTGAAGTGCCGAAATGCCACTTCAAGGATATTTCAGGTTTCATAACTTTGGGGTTTTCAATGCAAAGGCCCCTGGCTCCTTGTCATCAGGATTTCCGGTATTCCGAATCTCGAATTACTGAAATCCAAAAATTCCACACTTAACAATCCTTCTCGCGATTCAGGAGTTAGAGTGACCAAGGATTTTGGCTTACACTCCGGACTTACGAACTCTGAATCCTAGAAATGATCTGACGGCTCAAAACAGATCACGATCAACAGTCCACGTTGATTCCTGATACCAAAGTGATGGGTTCATCCAATCCTTATCCACCGTGCTACTCCTATGGATCCTACGATCCTCGCAACTTCATGAGTTCTCCATGAAGAATTTCAACCGCTCATTTCCTCCTTGATAACTTCTGCGAAATGGACCAACGTTCTTCCACTGGAACTTAGCTTCTGCGTGATAATTTCGCTCCCTCCCTTTGAACACTTCAAAGGTAGTAATCCTCCTGAGATTTCCCTTGCAAACTTAAGTCTCTCAAAAGGACTCCTGCATGCACTCCTTGTGGAAAACTTTCAAATAACCCCTAGTTATTTGATTTCACGACCCTGTGCACTCTTTGCAGCAGTGGTCCTTCAATCTTTTCCTTAGGTAATAACTTCTAAGGATTTGAGTAGCCTGCGCACAACTTGCATGACTTATGTGCTTCACCTGCACTTCTGCTGGAATGAGAACAATGGCATCCTTCCTGAGATTTCTGAGATAAAACTCAGAACCCTTATCAACGCACACCTTGCGGACATTTCACTGCACTCCTTGCAGGAACTCTTAGGATGAGAAACAATTGAAACTCATTCTCTTTCTTCTCTCAGACTTCATACATTCAACATGAAATCATACTCATAACACGGCATTGAAACAAATCTATACAGAGAAACAAATCAACTGTAAACATAGCATTCAACAAATGTAAATAGTAAGCATCATAACACCATGAAAGTTGAGTCAAAGCTTCATATATTAACTCAAGTCCTCCTGTACATGGGTTCTTCTTTACAGTTCTCTGCTACATCTCTCTTCTTCTTCTTTATGCTAATGATAAAACAAAACCATGATCCAAAGTCGAGGGTGTCTATATCTGTTTTCCCTCCTATGCTTCTAAAACTGTCTAATCCATAATTCAAATCTACCTACTTTCATTAACCGGGCTTAAATTCCTTTTACATTGATATATGAGAGAAAATCACTCACGATCTGTTTACAATAGTCGGATATAAATTCAAGTACGCTTCTATATATTACATTAATATCCTCTCTTTAATTTTTCAAAAACATTTCAAAACGTGTAAAATGTGTGTTGTGCTCCTCTAGCTGTCTTTCGCCTTCATGCTTGCTTGGCTGGCTGCTTACAATGCTCCTGCATCAGGTGTCAGGAGATGAGAGGGAAAGAAAGTGATAGGTAGAGATGGGAATATTTGGTGGCTCAAAGTGGCGGGGACAATGATATTAGGTGGAGATGACAGGGAGTATGAGTGGGACATCTATCGGGCAATGAGAGGGTGAAATGAGAAGGCAAGATGGTTGTTGCGCCTCTTTTGTCACCTAAATGAGAAAAATAGAGGTGCTTGCAATCTTAGTTGGGTTAGCTAAGAAGGACAACTATAAAGAAAAGGGTTAGAGAAAGAAAAATAAAATAACAAACTAAGAATTAAACTAGGAAATAAAAGAACAACTAAACTATTGAGCATAAGGACATAAGAACAAAAAAAACAATAAGACTCATGTCACCAATGGCAAGGATTATATTACTGAAAGAAAACACCAAGAAGAAAGAGGACTTTGGGTCCCTTCTTCCTCCAAGGGAGGGCTCTTTGACCCCCACAACTAAGATCTTCTTACAACTTTGAAAGAAATGGTGAAAGAATCCCAAGCTAATCCACTCAAGAGGTGAGATGGATTGCCCAATGTAATGATGCTAGTATACTCTTGATGAGAAAAGAGGATTCCTCAAGAGAATAGTAGTAGCATAGCCTTGCAAATGAATTCCTTGAAAATGAAGTGCACCCATGGCCTTGTTTTATAGCACCTCTTTGAGGTATTGTGCAACTAGATTATAGTGTGAAAAGAGGCTATTTAAGGCATTTTTAGGTCTTTGACCAGCCACCCAGTCGGATTCAGCTGAGATTTGGGTGTCAAATCAACTTGGAAGCTGAACCAGAAGTGGGTGGGAGGCCGACCAATCTCATAAATGCGCCATTCTCAGATGTGCATAGCTTTTAGCAACCACAGTTGCACATCATGCGCATGTGCACTTTTTGTGCATTTCTGGATCGTGCATGTGCGCGCACACCATGTATAGTCATAGCGCACCTTAATTTTATCACTGGTTGTATAGTTTTGGACATTTTGGAAATGATTTTGTGGTAATTTTGGTCCATGGGTGACCTCATAACTGTTTGACGATGCTGGATTCCTGTAACCATTTGCAGATGAAATTTTGATAACAGATTCCCCCTGATGGATGAGGTTAGGAGCATACGTATAGCCGAAATTTATCAATGTTTCTTCTATTGAGAGTGCCATTGTAAGAGAGAGAGATAGTGAGAGTATCAAGAGTGACCCATTGGAGGGAGAAGGGAACCTGTAGGACCCAACCTTCCATGAGGTGTGTAAAAATAAACTGTGTACAAATGAGGCAGGCATGCCCCATGCTCGTGTCATGTAACTCAAAAAGAATGGTGTTTTATAGTAACTGAAACTGTGTGTTGATGTAGACAACTACAGCACCCTCGGGGGAAGTCGTGATAAAGGTAGGAGATAATTCTGAGGAGGAACATACTTTGAATAGTAGGCAATGAAACCTGTAAGAAGTATCACAGATTTTGTAGGCATTGATAGCCCAACCAAGTTCAGAGGTCTTTGGAAAATATAAGAAACAAATGCAATAGTTGCAAAGTAAGACCCACTGTAGCATTAGAAAGTGTTGAAGTCAAATGCTATGGGGTTCAATGACATCAGAGAGCAATTATGGGTCTCCCAGTGCCGTCTGAGACCTCTCATTGGAAAGGTAATGAGGGTCAAGATACTGTCGCCCTTCTGGAAACTGTGTTGATGTCAAAAAAAGGGGAACGTGACTCCAAGAAGCAAAGGGCTTCGTAAAATCTACTAGGTGAGGTTAGGAACTGAGGAGGTACATGGATGAAATCAAGATGTATGAAGACTCAAGACTGCCCTTGGTTGGGGGTATATGCAAAGTATAAGTGGCCACAACAGTTCAACTAGGTCGAGTGTCATGGGGACAACAAGACATGGGATAAGTTGTGCCAGAGGCGGGACATAGTGGACAAACTCAGAGAGCAGAGGTAAGTGGGTTGTGGGATAATCAGAGTATATGGATGATGTCAATAGGAGTAGATGATAATGAGTGCCCCAACCAAGGGCGACATGGGTTGCATTTTCCAAAAAAGGGAAGAAGGTCGCCAAAGGTGGCGATAAAAAGATATGTAAATGCTGGAAACAAATGATTTTTACAATTTATAAAGAATAATTTGGGATGAGTGTACAAATATAGAAACAGGTGCCCCAATGTAATATGGTTGAGCTGGTGAGGGCACAATGTGCTTGGAGAACTGGTTGAGGTTGGGGGCCCCATGGGTGGGTTTCTGTATGAGGTAGATGGTATGGAGGGAAATTTGCGGAGGGGCAAACTGATTATGGATGAAATGGAGGGTTAATGATACAGTGGAGGCACAATCAAAAGAGAACCTTGAAGAGATAACCTAGGAGTCCATTGGGAAAGCTAGCAAAATGAGGAGAAGGAGTATGTGGTTGATTCACGACATGATGTAAGACTATCGGGACTCCCATCCCTAAAGGGTTGAAAAACAACATGAGTGTCAAAGTTACAAAGGGTGTTATGAATGAGACAACTCATGTGGGGGAGAGTGCTACTGGGTGACAATACCCAAAATGCAATGGAGGTGTCGGTACTGCAGAGCTGGAGATGGGGATCCTAAAGGAAAATTTCAAAGGGTGTGACTGTAGATGCAATTGAGATTCGGAGGGAATGATTACATGCCAGTGTTGATTATATACCTGAAGGGGTTGCACTGATGTATGATGACCAAGTACCTGCACACATGAAAACCAAATACTCGACGTGAACAATATTTGAAGAGAATCGAACATACAAGCATTTATTTGATAATTTTGAACATGAGCATGTGTACTTGGGCGGGGTATGAAAAAATGGAGCCCTGGGGGCTAAGGATAAAAAATGACCTGGTTATTGTCTTGTTGTAGATGAAGGGATGTTGATCCTGTGGCTGAAGATGGATTGAAAAACGGACACCCGGAGCTCCCGGAATGGTGTTTGGAAGTTTGGCGGAAAGGCCTATATATAGTTGTAGGGCCCACATTGCCACCTCATTTGTACTTGATGTCAGAGTGACTGGATGAGAGGTATTCAGAGGATATTTAGAGATTTCGATAGAACGAGGTAGTTGATTTAGAACCAACGAGCTTCAGGATAGTAATCTTATCATCCTACATAGAAGTAGGTTTTAAATTTGTGGGCAGGGCCTGTATGGAGGGCCGTACAGGGGTTTTTATGGGTGTGGGCCCCCCAGTGCGCGGGAGATCCGGAGATATGCATGCACGGGTGCGTGCCTGTTATCCAGATATCCGCTCATGGGTGTGCCCGTAGGGGGGAAAAAGGCATGCATGGTATGCGCGCCTATTTGCTACATATCTGCACATGGGTGCATGACTATGTAGTGGACATGCACACTGTGATGTGCGCCTGTGTTCATGACAGGGGTGCATGGAGGCGCCTCTGTATGGCAGATAGGCACGCACTCATGCACGCCTGTGGGATGAACAAGCGCGCATGTGTGTGCGCCTATGGGGTGAACAAGCATGCATATGTGCGCACTTGTGGGGTAAACAGTCGCGCCTTGGAGGCAAGGCTGATGGGTGCAAAAATCAGTTTTTTTGGAGATTCTAATGTGTTTTATAGTCAATATGGATGATCTAGGACTGTATTATGTGGTTGCAGGTGATCATTTGTACGATGCTAGTCCACTGGCGAGAGAGGGACTAGTCACAGCTGAGGGATGTCGTGGTTATTGAGGAGTGAGGGGTTCATGTGACTTTGACAACCTGTGGGCTACTGAAGTTCTTTGAGTGCCCGTTGATACATGCTCAGGAGTATCTTCTGCAATTTTTGGTCTGGATGTGGAGTCTGGATCTGCATTGTTTTATGGTGCGGGGAGAGTAGCTAGCGTTCACTGCGATGGAAGATGTGTACTTGCTGACTGGGCTCCCTTTTCGGGGAACGTCCCTACCGACGAAGCCTGTGTTACCTGGGGATGTGCAGTTAGCTACCTTGGGCCAGAGATATTGTTCGAGGGAGAACTTCATGTTAGGCTCCATAGTGAGTATCAGAGCGATGGATTCTTTATCTCATCGTTGTGTAGCAGAGATGATTGTGAGGGTATATGGGTCCCTCATGACTCAGTGGATCAGTGGTGGTCAACTGAGGGTTATGGGGAGGGAATTAGACGGAGAGAATTTTGCCTTGGGTTTGATGCTGCATGCCAAGATGGTAGGGCAGTTGGACAGATGTCGAACTGTGGACTCAGGGGACTTTGCCTCTGGGTCCATATTGGTGGCTTGGTTTTTGGAGAGGGTATTGATGTTGCGCCCTAGAGTTTTATTGGGCGCACCTGGTGCATGAGAGTCATGATTGAGGTGGTGGTCGATGATTTTGATTCAACATGGTGGTGGTGAGGGTGGCCATTTTTTCACGGCTGAGGCTGCACAGGTGTGGTGGGAGATGTTGCAGATCATACTGCAGTATCCATACTATGGGGTTGACTTTCGAGGTGATCCGGATATGGTTTTACCTCCAGGGGAGGTGATCGACCACTGAGGTATGTTTGTGATTTTCATATGTTGATTTTTGAGATAGCATGACATGTGTTTTATGTATAGATGTTGATATTGTCATTTGGTTGTTTGTATGTGCATATATGGGACCTCATGGGAGTGAGGTTGTGTTGATTAGAGCGTCAGCTCGTCAGGGGCCGGTGAGACCGTCGTGGGGAGAGCCACGGGCAGGAGAGAGACGTCGGCGTGAGGACGTTGAGGCGAGACCAGCTGGTGACGAGAGAGTGGCTAGGAGATGTCGTTTTGATGACCCTGGTGCCAAGCCATCGCATGCTCCTCTGGTGGAGGCTGGGGGAGATTTTGAGGATATTCACTGTCGCTTGGAGGTGGTGCTACATGGAGTGCCTGAGGGCATGTGGTCACACATCCAGGACGAGGGCATTCTGGAGCAGTGTGTGGGAGTGTCGCTGACATGGCGGACCGTGGTGCGGTGAGCAGCTGTAGCAGGTGTTGCGATGATTGAACGGTTACCTCCGGGTCCAGAGGGACCGATAGTGGGTGGGGCACCACCACCTAAGAGAGGGCAGGAGGTGGTGCTCTAGAGGCACCTTGAGTGTTGCTCTATGTATGTTTGTATTTTTGTATATAGGCTGGTGAGCCCATTTTGGTGTAGTGGTACCAGTTATGTACCAAGGTGCTTCATTGGCCTGCGGATTTTGTATACGATGTATTTTATGTGTATGTAAACATTTTGATGGCACTGTTGACTAATAT
>ML794108.1:281559-311833 GCA_009831015.1 Picea engelmannii | reverse complement strand
ACTAGGTCCACTATATTATTAAATAAGGCCCACTATGGTAGTTAGATATAATAAATGTAAGAGGACTTGTTAGAAGGTTCTACTTCTAGAAGATTCCTCCTCTAGAATGTTCTTAGGTGATGGTAGCACTATATAAAGGGGTTTAAGCAATGTAATGAGACATGAAGAGAAGTATTGTGTTTGGAGCGGTAGTTCAATAGGAGGAAGCCCCCTCGAAGAGGCAAGTGAACAGGAGAGGATCCCTTCCATAATAGGATCCATTGTATGGTGTTGCCCTACCTCAAGGGTTTTCTTCTAATAAAGTGTGGTTTCTTCTATCTTGCTTGTGGATCTATTGTGTATTCAGTATTTGTGGTGATTATATCTTCAGATTTTGTATTGGTTCTTAACAAGTGGTATCAGAGCCAGGTTCTTAACATGGCTACTGCTTTGGATGGGTGTAGTGGTCGTTGTTTTTGGCGAATCGGTGTGATATCAGGCCATGTGTCTATGCGATGTTTGACAATAGAGGGATCAAGGACAGGCATCTTTGTGTATGACTAGGAAAACATATCCCAATATTCTTGGAAGAGGGCTTTATAGGCGGTGATTTCTTGAGGAGTGTATGCGGCACCAATGGTGATTTCCTCGACGACTCCATTTTTTATGGAAATACCGATTTTGATGGTCGGGGAAATATTGGCCATGTTGCCTTCTTCAAAAGAATCAGGGGCACAAATGGGGCTATTGAACCAGTCGATATGCCCTGATGGGATAAAATCATTGGTTTTGACTGCGTATATGGGGTGTTAGTTAGGAAGCGTGAAGGCTTCCTGTGGAAAGAAGAGTGCTCTGTGGTGTAGCGCATCCCATGGGTAGTCGGGGGTGTTTAATTCTTCGAGTATGTCCTCGTCATAGTGGAATTGGTGGGAATACAAGGGATCTAAAAGAGTGATATTAGTGATTGTCGTCATGTGGTTGTCCTCTGGTGATGAAGAAGCAGGGGGAACAATGCAATGGGATTGCGATGGTTTGATCGACATAAACCAAATATCGAGGTATTGAGGAGTACCAGTGGTAGTTGGATGTAAAATTTTTGTAGGGAAATGAACGAGAGAATTGGGGGGATTTGGGGGTAAATCCTCAGATAAGTCATCCAAGAACCATGGAGGAATAGGGAGTGCCTCTGGTTCAGGAGAAATTATATGAAGAATCTCTAGTGATGAGGTAAGGTTAGTCATCAATTCTATAGGGGGTACAGGGGTTTGAATCAGGGTCATTTGGCGTTGCCTATATTCAATGATCATAGGACATTGGTAGGTAAAATGATCTAAGGATTCACATAGAGAGCAAGGGCATCTCATACGTTCATTGACTGAAGTTGTGACATAATTGATGTTAGTGATGTTTGGTAGGGATGATGTAGCTGGATTGGGTTCATTCTGGAAGCTTCGGTGTACTGCGACTAATGTCTGCCAAAAGTGAGGTAGTGCTGGGCAATGATGTGTATAATGGCCATATTTTGAACATACAATGCAAGCAAATTTGGTTCACAACCCTTTTCTACTTGAGTTAGGGGGAGATAGAGACAGTACTTGCTACAGTGGCAAGCGGTGATGGTGTTTGATTAGGTTGAATTAGGTTACGTAACTCGGGTAGAGATGGGCATTTGTTGGTTGGGTGTCCATATTTCTCACATAGCGCGCAAGGAGGTTGGATGCGTGGGGGAAGTGGAACTATGGGCTCCTTCTTCTTTCGCTTGCCCCCAACTGTGGTAGGGAGGTTAGGGGGTGTAGAGGGTATGGTGGGAGTGAGTATGGGAATCATCATTGGGATTCCTTCCATTTGGGGGGGAAGGGATGGTTGAGGAACCATCTCTGGTGGATGTAAATACCAACCTAGAATTGCCAACACCATATTAGGGAGGGTAAGTGTTGCGACTACTTGGAAATATTGTACGCTTGGTGGAGGGTAAAAGAAGGGGATTTGAGTAATGTCTTGGGGAACTATCTCCCAAATTGGGATATGGCCTTGGGGAGAGGTGAAATCGTGAACTGGTGGAGTCAACGCGTTCGTAGGAGGATCATGAGGGGAGAGCTCTGCGACTAGTGGGATGTTAGATATGATAGAAGCCTCCCTAGGAGGAAGGGTATCCTTTATGTTATATACGTTAGATGATATGACGCATACTTGATTGGAAGGATGAAGGAGCGGTGGTGCACCATGGTAAGTTCCTAACAATGATGGGTCTTTGAAAATTTTGGGACCCATTTCGATGAGTGGGTATGCTTCATGACTCGTGTGGATGAGAGGGAGAATGTTATCGATGTTGGCAGAAGGGTTAGGCTCATAATGTAAAACTTGGTCAATGGTAATGATCTTCCCATTATGGGGGAACATCATAGTTCGAAAGACGGAAGAAGCAACTGCCTTCATAGCATACATGTAGCTACGACCAAACAAGATATTATATTCGAGTGGGGCATTGATAACTTCAATGTCGATGAGAATGGTCTTGCCCCCAAGTTCTACAGGGACATTTTGGAAGAGCCCTTCGGGAGAAGATGGTCGTCTGTCATAAGCTCTTAAGGTAATGGAAGATGGTATAAGTTCGGGGGAACCAAGTTTTTTCCATACAGACTTGGACATAATGAATGTGGATGCACCTTCATCGATGATGCACCGATGAACTGTAATGTTTTGAATTTTCACTGGGATTTGAAAAGCGATTAGAGTGGGGAGGCGAGGTTCTCCACTGTCGAGATCAAATGTGATGATTTGAGTATCCATGGGGTCGACTTCCCCCAAGGCGGAAAGTAATGATTTCCGCTGAGTGGGACAAGTTTGAAGGAATTCTAAGACTAACATGGCAGCCGGGGATTGTGCTAAGTCATCGACCAAACTATAATTATGAACCGCCCTAGTTTGGGGGTTGTGGACATTCCTGCACAATGGGATGTGAGGGATGCGAAGAGGTTTTTCGACGTTAGGGCGAGGAATCACAAACGGGGGCCTGTTGGTGCTATGATTGTTTTGGGGGGAATGGGAGGAGACTCAGCGGGTGCGCAGTATTGACGACTACATGTTTGCAGAAGGATTTCTTCCTCACTGGTGAGGAGGATAGTACGATCTATGAGATTGTTTGGATTGAGATACTGTCCAAACTATGGTGGGGTAGGCTGTGTGTCTTGTTGGGTGTTCATCACACCCTGGTGCTGAATGGGATTCTATAGCACGGCTGGGGGAGATTGTTGCACGTATTGTTGTGGGGCCTGCTGAGGAGTAGGTGGTGTTGGAGAGTGTGGTACACTTCCTAAGTCTTTCATCCATTTAAAATCGACTATTTTGGGGCAATGATGAGTATAATGACCGAACTCACAGCAAAGGGCACAAGGGAAGGTGGTTATTATAGTATTGTTATTTCTCCCTTGATGCCTGTTGTTATTGCCCCCCCTGGGGGTTCTAATTCCCTTGATTCTGGTTTCCCCCAGTAGGTTGGTTCTATTGGGGGTGATTCCCACCTTGACCTGGGTTGCTATTGTTCATTTTTTTTCCTTTATTTTTGGCATTATTCGACTGATGGGTCGGATTTTCCGTATTCAGCTGTTTGAAATTTTGATATTGTTGAATGGGAGAGGGTTGAACAAAATTCACCCTAGCATGAGGGTGTCCTTGTGGTGGGGCCATGGGCAGTGGAGGACCAGGAAATGGAAAGTATGGATTCTGTGGGATTTGTGATCCGTTAGGTACATAGGAAGGCATGGCACTTTCGCTAGTACTTAGAGTATAAGTTGAGGTAGAGGGAGTACTAGAACTTGTTTGGATAAGTGGGTGTATTGTGGGTGTCGGCAGTGGCCCACTAATGGGTGGAGGAATAACAACAGGGTATGGTTGATGATAAGGGGGTGGAGGGTAATAAGAGGTTCCCCCATATGCCAGTGGATATTGAGGTGTGCCATACATTGGTTGTTGTTGGAGTTGTGGACTGTGGTGCATGGTATTACCAATCAATCCGTCTGCTGAGTGAGACATCCCTGGTTTGTCTTGGCCGAATGGCACTAGTTTTGGGAGATCCGGAAGTAATGTGTACAAGTACCCTGATTGTGAATAGATGAGGTTGTATTGTTCAGACTTACTGATGGCTTATTCTTATGATTGAGGGAAGGTGGAAGCGACATCTTTACCGAGGAGAGAGACAAGTGATATGAGAAACTAGTCAAGACACTGTTGTTTGGTGGTTTCGGCTTTGCACAAACTATGTCGTCTACACCACTCGTGAATGTGATTAGTGATATGTGTGGCTGAGGTTTGTTTAAAATTAGAGAGTAGTTCAAGACCATTGTCATGGAGGATTGGTAATTGGAAGAAGGTAAAAAATGCTTTGGCCAAGGACTCAAAAGTTGCATGGGACCCCGATTTTTCATCTACATACCATTTGGTTGATGGGCCAGTGAGCGTGCATTGAAATAATCGTATTCGGATGGAATCATCCATAATTTTGTTGGAAGAGCACCATAGGTGGAAAGTCATGACATGGTTGGCAGGGTCATCCACTGCCTTTCCTTCAAACTTGGGCATATATGAAGGTAGTTTGGTAGGCATTGCCAGCCATGTGGGGTCATGCAATATAGGATCATTTGTGAGTTTTCTTAAATCTGGTATGTTAAGAGAGGCCAAATATGGCATCTGGAGTGGTGGCAGAGGATTAGTTCCAGCCATGGTGTGAGTGTTTTGTGAACCTGACCCTTGAGGGGGGATAGGTGGGTTGGTACTTCCCCCTTGCGAGAAAGTTGCCCCCCCACTTCTGTGTAAAGGAGAGCGAGTGGATTGTGGACCTTGGGAATTAGACCCAAGTAAGGTGGAACCAAGAAAAACTGATCCTAAGATAGTGGCACTCACTGGAGTGTGTGAAGGTGGTGCCGATGAGTTGGCAAGACTAGGAAATCCCCCTAGAATAGGAGGGAGGTTTAGCAAGCGTCTGGAATGACGATGGTTCTGTGGGTCCCCTATGATGTTCGAATAGCTGAGTGGATGTGTGCGAATTGTGGTCAGAGTAATAAATAAACAAGAGCCTTTGTTGCAATTTTTGAACTTTACATGATATATATCTAAATCAAAATGTAATCAGAAGTGCATCATACATAAAGTGTTTTGAAAAAGAAGCATATATGTGGATAAGTGGGTTTTTTCCGCGTGGGGGATCAAAGAAAACAAATGCTCGTGTCCTAAAATACGTAACGTCCTTCCTCTCAAATAACAATGGACATTCCAATAGTACTCAACAGTGGGGTCTGAAGTCACCGAAAGAGAAACTAGTGAAAGATGAAGTAATTAGTTATAATGAGGGGTAAAGGGGGCATATCCTGAAAGAGATGGTGATACTTCCCAATAGCCACACAAAATTTGATCAAGGTGCAATTGCAGTCCGCAATTTCCACCTGGGTAGATGTCTTAAAATTTGGTCACTAGGTACCTCGGTCAAAGTGAGGCATGTAGATTTCCAGCCTAAGAAATGGGTCACGGGTTGGATCCCGTCCAAGAGGTGGGTGCCTCAAGGGGGAACACACAAAACAACCGGACCTCGGCCTTCAACCCTTCATGGGTATCTCCCTACCTTATGGTGTTAGGAACACTTGACTTGGAGAATTTTTAGTTCCCTATTTGACAAATTCTATTGTTTTGACAATGTGGGAACCAGATAATAGGGAGTTATTTGGATGCTTATCCCTGAAATCCTACCTAGACTAAAAAAAAATCTTTTGGCACCTCTTGTGGAGGAAAACTTAGTGAGTTTTTAGAAAAAATTTAGATGTGGTTTGTTTGAGAGATTGGGGGTGTGAGCCAATCTCGTTGAAATTAAAATGGGAGTGGATAGATTCGTCAAGAAAAGGGTGGGGTGTTTCAGAATCCCTTTGGAAGAAACTTACTTTGATCTCCACGTTTCGAGATGAAAAACTATGTGAGTGATAAGTGACTTTTGTGTGTGAATGACTGAAAGTGTGCCAATGTTTTAATGAATTAGGTGTCACCTTGTTGTATGTGGACTTCGCTTGGTCCTTATAAGTGTTGATTACCTAATTAAATAAATGAATTTGGTACAACCTTGCATAATTCAAAAGTCCCTAGGAAGCTAGCATGTGGACATGTGGGTCCTTTACTATTCTTTTAACTCCCTATTGTGATTTAATATAAGAAAGCTTTGAAACTATCCTAGATTGTGATCATGTGGGCATATATGGGCCTACTACAAAACCTTTAAAATTCCCTAGTGATTTAATCTAAGAAAGTAAATTTCAACACTATCCTATCTTTGTAGCATGTGGGCATGTATGGGCATATTACAATCTTGAGATGTGTTTTGAAAAATAAACTAAGAGGAGTCCCGAGGGGGCTGTTGTCCTCTCCTAAAGGTTTTAGTCTTTTTAAGGGAGATGAAATTGTCCTACAATCTTTTTCTAATTCTCAAGGTTGCTTGGAAGCACGAGAGAAGAGCATACTAAATGATTGTTATCCAACTTCTGGTCCCAATGCAAGTTTTATGTGATTACAAATGATTCCAACTTATACTTTTAGTCAAAGCAAGCCATCCATGTGGAAAAATGAAAGAAAAAGATGAAATAATGATTTTAAACCCCCTAAGTGCCTATGTGTTTTGACTAATCCCTTTATATGGAGAGGGAACTAAGTGTGGTGCAGATTACAACATGCATGAAATCATTTTTAAGAAGGATAGAGGCCTTCCCCAAATCACAAAAAGATTACAATGTGTATTTTTCTGCACAGGTGCGCGGGTCTCACAGTAGATAGAGGCACACTGAGAGCCTATGCGCAAACCGAAACAGGCTTTTGGGCGCAGGTGCGCAGAACAACACTATGATTTTGGCGCACGTGTGCACGATGTGCGACTGTGAGCCAATAAACCCACGCACAACTGACACATGACTGTGAAGAAAATTTTGGATGGAATTCTCTCAATTCATCTTTGAATTGGATGTTTTGCAGGTCGCTTGGGCCGGTTAAGGTACCCGTAGGTTAAATAAACCAAAATAAGAGATAGAAAAACCCAAATGTGGTAGGAAATTGATACCTTTCCCCAGTGGAGTCGCCAATCTGTTGCACCTCTTTTGTCACCTAAATGAGAAAAACAGAGGTGCTTGCAAGCTTAGTTGGGTTAGCTAAGTAGGATAGCTGTAAAGGAAAGGGTTAGAGAAAGAAACATAAAATAACAAACTAAGAATTAAACTAGGAAATAAAAGAACAACTAAACTATTGAGCATAAGGACATAAGAACAAAAAAACCAATAAGACTCATGTCACCAATGGCAAGGATTATATTAGTGAAAGAAAACACCAAGAAGAAAGAGGACTTTGGGTCCCTTCTTCCTCAAAGGGAGGGCTCTTGGACCCCCACAACTAAGCTCTTCTTACAACTTTGAAAGAAATGGTGAAAGAATCCCAAGCTAATCCACCCAAGAGGTGAGATGGATTGCCCAATGTAGTGATGCTAGTATACTCTTGATGAGAAAAGAGGATTCCCCAAGAGAATAGCAACAACACAACCTTGCAAATGAATTCCTTGAAAATGAAGTGCACCCATGGCCTTGTTTTATAACACCTCTTTGAGGTATTGTGCAACCAGCTTATAGTGTGAAAAGAGGCTATTTAGGGAATTTTTAGGTCTTTGACCAGCCACCCAGTCGGCTTCAGTTGAGATTTGGGTGTCAAATCAACTTGGAAGCTGAACCAGAAGTGGGTGGGAGGCCAACCAATCTCATAAATGCGTCGTTCTCATATGTGCACGGCTTTTAGCGACCACATTCGTGCATCGTGTGCATGTGCACTTTTTCGTGCGTTTTTGGATCATGCATGTGTGCACATGCCCTGTGTAGTCATAGCACACCTTAATTTTATCACTGGTTGTATAGCTTTGGACCTTTTGGAAATGCTTTTGTGGTAATTTTGGTCCATGGGTGACCTCATAACTGTTTGACGATGTTGGATTCCTGTAACCATTTGCGGACGGAATTTCAGTGATAACAATGGTGATAGGTTGAGAGGTCGATGAGTGGAGGACAAGTGTGAGGGAGCAAGAGGTGGAGAGAGAGAGGGAGATGTGATAGACAATGAGAGAGGTTGTGTGGGGGACAGGTGTTGACAGGAGGCGAGGGCAGTAAGCGGTCTACTGGGAGGGGGGAGTAGGTGGTGAGAGGTATTGAGTAGGGGGGGTCCGAGTTAACGAGGAGATTCCATGATAGTGCAGGGCCCACACCAGAAAACCACCTACTCGGATCCCCCCCTTGTTAAAGCCAGAATTATCAGGGGGGGGGGGTCCGACTTAGGCTGTGCGTTGTAGATCTGAGTGCGCATATCTCGGCCTCCCAGATCTACATGCCTCTTACCACATCACTCCAAGATGTCATATCATTTCCCAACTTAGGATAAGAGTAAAAAGTGGGGTTTTAACCCCTTTTCGTTGTTTTCTTCACCATGGGGTTATTTCCTAAGGAACAATCCTCCTTTTACAACATATGTGTTAATATTTAGGCTCCATGGTGGATAGATTCCTCCCTGCGAGGATCTAAGATCTTCAGTAGTGTTAGTCACCTTATGCATTGGGCTATGGAGTCAAATATTAAAACAAAAAGGAAATGATATTTACAATGACATGGGAATCCATTCATGGCTTAAACAAAAAACTTCTTCAGAAAATGCCCATTCACAGGGCCACCAAAAAATTCATCACCTTCCAAATTCTGCAACCTGTAAGTATTATTTGGAAATACCTCAGAAGCTTTGAAGGGTCCAATCTAGAGGGATTCAAATTTACTATGCTTCCCTTTGTCTTGTTTGGGTGTATCCCATTTAAGTACTAGATCTCCCAACCAGAAATCCTCTTTTCTTACTTTCTTGTCATAATCTTTCTTGATCCTCTGTTGAAGTTCATGTGCTTTGTCCATCAATTTCTCTCTATTATGTTTCACTTCTACCATTTGTTGTATTCTTTTGATCATATCATCAGGATCCCCTTGGCAGTCCTGAAACAATTTTTCCACAGGTAGGGAAAGATGAGAAGGAAATATGGCCTCCATCCCATACACAAGATGTAAAGGAGAGACATCAAGAGACCTCTTTGTTGTCACTCTATCAGCCCACAGAGAAAATTTGAGCTTTGAATCCCATGATTTCTTGTTGTCCTCTAGCAGTCTTTTGATAATCTTTATAAGGCTCTTGTTAGAGGACTCTACCAATCCATTTCCTTAGGGAAAATAAGGGGTAGAGTGAATCAATGCAATTCCAAACTGCTCACAAAACTTGATCAATGTCTCAGCCTTGAAGGATGCAGCATTGTCAGTGATGATTTTGTTCAAACAACCAAACCTTGCTATAATATCTTCAAGGAAACCAATGACTACCTTGTGAGAAGCACTCCTTGTGGGGATGGATTTTATCCATTTGGTAAAGTAATTAGTGGTAGTCAAGATCCATCTGTGCTGACCACTTGAAGCAGGATGAATTTCCCCAATAAAATATAGGCCCCACTGCTGAAAGGGTCCTGAAGCTACCATAGGATTCAATGGCAAGGACTTGAGCTGTTGTTTTCTAGAGAATTTTTTACACTTAACACAAGCCATGATTTTTTCACAGACATCAGTGAGTAGAGTAGGCCAGAAATATCCAACCCTGAGAATTTTATAGGCTCTAGTTCTCCAGAAATGATGCCCCCCACATAGACTGTCATGAAAATCAAACATAATATTTTGGGATTCTTGTGGGTCTAAACATCTCAAAAGCACTCCCAGAGGGTCCTTCCAATACAAGACCTGCTCAATAATGCAATATCTAATTTCTTTAATCTTTATATCTCTTTCATTGTGTTTCCCCATACCATCAGGGGGCCTTAACTCCTGTAGAAAGAATATGATGTCTTTGTACCATATGAACTCTGCCAATGGAGGATCGATTTGTGGGTCTATATGAGACAACTCAACTTGCTGATTTTCTGAGCAAGTGTTGATGGAGTTAACTCCCAAATATTTGCAATTAGACTTAGCCAATAGCTTGGCTAAACCTTGTCCTTTAACTAGTTTGGTGGGATTTATTTCCAGATCAAATTCAAGGATTTTGGCAATCCACTTGCTCCTTCTCCCATCTATGTCAGGTTGAATGAGAATGTCCTTCACAGAAGTTGAAGGAACATATGCAATGACCTTTGAATGCAGAACATAGATTCTACAATCTTTGAGATCCCTCACCAAATCATAGGCTTGCTTCTCCATAATGTCATATTTGATCTCAACGTCCCTCAGTGCTCTGCTAAAAAAGGAAATAGGCTTCTCCAGCCCCCGGACATTCTTCTGCAATAAAACAGCTGCCACTGTATCAAAAGAAGCAAAGGAAAACATTAGAAAGCCCTTGGAATAATCGGGACTGATTAACACAAGTGCCTCAGTCAATGCCTTCTTGATTTGTTTGAAGGAATTTCTAGACTTAGCAGTCCATTTTACTTCATTTCCCTTCCTGAGCATGGCTGTGATATGATTTACTAATTCAACAAAATTTGAAACAAACCTTCTTAAGAAATTATTTTTTCCCAAGAAAGAGTGGACTTCCTTCTTGGTTATAGCGGGTGACAAGGTTTGAATAGCTTCTACCCTTCTTGAATCAATCTGAACCCCCTCTGCTGATACTATGTGCCCCAATAGTTTTCCCTCCTGCATAACAAATAGATATTTTTTGGGATTGAGGGAGAGACCAAATTTTCTACATTTTGAGAAGACCTTCCTCAGATGTTGACAGTGTTCTTTATCATACCTGGAAAAAAATTTAATTTCATCTAGGTAGATGACTACAAATTTATCACTTTCTCCAATGAAGGCGATGTCCATAGCTCATTGAAAGGTTTCTCCTGCGTTCATCAATCCAAAGGCCATCTTGGCATACATGAATGTGCCCCAAGGAGTGGTGAAGGGCTTCTTTTCTCTATCCTTTGGCAGGACAGAGATCTGATTGTAGCCATAAAATCCATCAATCATGGAAATCCTGGATGAACCTGTCACCCTCTGCAATATGTGTTCCATCTTTGGCAAAGGGTAATTTTCCTTCTTAGAGATTATGTCTAGTTTCCTGAAATCAACACAAAGTCTGATTTCTCCATTATTTTTCCTTATAGGGACCAAGTTGGCCACCCAATCAGAATATCTCAAAGGAACAATAATTTGGGCATCCAACAACCTCTTTACTTCCCTTTCCATAATAGGCATCAACATCGGATTTATTGTCTTAATTTATACCTAAATGGTTTGGCCTCCTCTTTCAATGGGATCTTATGTTCAATGACAATTGTGTTGTATGTTTTGAGGTCTTCATAGGTCCAGGAAAAAACATCATCAAATTCTCTTAGTAGCTCAGTATACTCGACCTTTTTCTCCCTTGCTAAGTTGCTTGACAAATTGACAGATTTTGGATCTTCCTCTGTGCCAATATTGCACTCAGCTACATCATCATCATCATTTGAAATTTTACCCTTTACTGCCACATCACTTCTGTCAAATAGTCTTTCCAAAGGAACTAGTCCCTTCAGGATATGATTACTGGGTAACTGGACAATATGATGGTTAGCACTTTTGTTCAGAAAAACATCAGCATGAGGATTTACTTCAGAATCATGATCTTGATCAATATGTAATGAAGAAAATTCCTCAACAGTCTCCAGGAACCTTTTGATCTCAAGATCATCCTCAAACACTTTCCAATGTTTAACATTGTCAGGTATAGAGGGTCTGAATTTCACTTCTACATCATACATGAGCTTAGGTGGCAAGGGGACTCTGAAATTACTTGCTGAGACAGCCAGAGAATTAGCCATGGCATTCTCTTCTCTTGGAATAAATGAAATGTTGAAAGCTAAGAAAAAACTGTCAACAAGATCCCAGACTTCATTTATGTAACTTCTAAGATGAGGGTTCTTGGCTTGATAAATATTTCTGAACCGATGGACAATTAAATCTGCATCCCCAAACACTGATATCCCTTTAATCCCCGTGTCTTTTTCAAACCTCAAACCCAAAACAAGAGCTTCATATTTTTCCGCATTGTTGGTAGTTTCAAATTCCAACTTGTAGGACAGAGATATGATCTCTTGAATAGGTGAAACAAGGACCACTATAGCACCATCACCTTCTCTAGAAGAGGCTCCATGAAAGAACATTTTCAAAACAGAGGCAATCAGAGGAGAATCTTCACAGAGAGTGAGGGACTGCTTTCTGATTTCAAGAGGGGGTTTAGGGGCGTCAATGAGATGTAATAAGATGGATCCCAAATCAGTATCAAGTGCAAAAATAGGATGGTTGGTGGGGTCAAATTCATCACTGATAATGTAGGCCAACTGAGCTTCTCTATATAGTCTTCTATGCTCCCCCCTGAACACAGGAATGGTAGCATATGTGAGGTCCATTTGCAATGTTCCCCCATGTCTCTTTATCCAATATCTTGACAACAACATGCCAAACGTGGGGGGAACATCAACCACCACAATATCCATGACCACACTTTTCATGGGCAACTGAAACAAGGTCACGACCAGATCTTTGATAACCCCAAGACATTGCACTTTCCTAGAATCAAAATAATACAAGTCATGGTAAGTATTTGTAATTTCTAATCCAGGTTCATCCATGACAGATTTGGGCATGAGATTATGAGAAGCCCCTGAGTCCATCAAACAATTATGGAGCACCTTGTCCTGTATGTTCATATATGTATAGAAGGGAGGGGATGCATCATCTCTATCTTCTATCATGGGACCTAAGATGATTGCTGGATTTTCATCCTGAAGATTTACAAAGTCTGATAAATGAGATGCATGCTCAGACTATAACAATCTATAGAGGGATTTTTTGAAATCTTTGTTCTTGACTAGCTCCTAGAGAGGTACATGGATCTTAATATTTTGAATTTCATGCTCAAAGATAAAATAGGAGGGGGCTTCAGAATTTCCCTCACTTCTAAGACAGGACCTTTGGCTATTGGTGAGGGGTTCTACATTTTATTTTCCTTGTTGTCGTTCACTGTGTCTTTAGCAGGCTTCTCTTCTTTGGAAGGATGATTAGGGATTTCAGACTTCCCTTATTTCTTCTTATACCTAAGGTTATATTTATTTGGACCACTATTGGTTTTATCTCCTTTACTTGGCTCCTTTATTTGTTCGTCCATGAGGGACTCCTCGTATGCAGATTGGGTCAAATGGGGAAATGGGGAGGTTTCTCCAAGACAATGGATTTCAGGATCAAGCTCTTCTTCATAAAAAATGAGGTTATTTTGGAGAGGGTTTTGGATTTTCTGATCATCCCTATCTCTTTTTCAAGGCTCTCTTGGAAGTATCTGGGGGGGGAATTATGTTCTCTTATGAAGTTACCTCTGTTATCATCATTCTGGAAACTCTTATAACCTTTCTTCCCTTCGAATTTCATCTTATCCATCTCTACTAAAAGAGATTTCACCAGCTGGATCAATTCATCTACTTGAGGGTGGGATGCAGAGGAACCAGAGGTTGAGGCTTCAGGTCTCCCCCTTCCTTTGTCTCTATCAACTTTATTCCTAAGACTGTCAACTGCCAACACATTAGACTCTACTTCGAGGGATGCATCTTGCATATGAGCCAAGGAGGTAGCTCTTCTCTCTCTTAATAGGAGGCAAAAATCAGGGTCGAAAGCACTAGCATAAGTAATTTTGGCAGAGGCTTTAGTAGGCTTTATCTCAGCAGGGATATTATTGTACATTTTGTTGAATCTCTTGGAGAAATCAGAGACAAATTCTCCCTCTTTTCTCTTTAGGGCCCTAAACAGAAAGTTGATTGTCATTAAACAAGAAGTCTCAAATTACACACATGACCAAAGAACCAGAATCTTCATTAACATTTTACAATTGGGTGCTTAGATCTACCATCAACACTAAACAAAATGGAAAAAATGCCTACATATACTCAGAACTGGATCCAAATGCCTGAGATGTGATCATGTCATGATTTCAAGGCTTTGCGTTGATGATCTTCTTTGTCAGGTTGCACATGCAGACATTGATCAGACTGCCCATACAGTATTCTATCAGACACAATCTCTATTAGGCTGGATTGATTGCTTGCTTCTGCAACTTGTCCCTTTCAGGCCTTCTATTTATGGAAGGAGACAATGTCTCACCCACCTTCTTTGTTTTCATTAACTTCTACAACTGGATCGGAGTGGGAAGAATTCAAATGTGGCACCTATCACCATGATTAGTCTTTGAATGTTGACTGTGGTGATTTGTGCAGATTGGCGTGGAAACAACAAGGAATGGGCGGCCAGGTGGAAAGTCGTGGTGACAGAATGGTGAATGGAAAGGTGCAAGGAATGACATGTGAGAGATATGGTATGACAGGGAAAGGGTGAATATGTGTCGGGAGATGAGAGGGCACTAAGGTGACAAGTAGAGAGGGGAAGATTTAGTGGCTGAAAGAGGTGGGGACAACCAGCTTAGGTGGAGATGACAGGGAGTAGGAGTGGGACATCTGTCGGGTGGTGAGAAGGTGAAATTCCAAGGTGATATGGTGATAGGTCGAGAGGTCGATGAGTGGAGGACAGGTGTGAGGGAGTGAGGGGTGGAGAGAGAGTGGGAGTTGTGACAGATGAGGAGAGAGGATGAGTGGTGGACATGTATTGACAGGAGGCAAGGGTAGTAAGCAGGGGAGGTAAGTGGTCTACTCGTAGGGGGGGGTAGGTGGTAAGAGGTATTGAGTGGGGGGGGGGGGTGCATCTGAGTTAATGAGGATGCGCCATGATAGTTCAGAGCCTACTCTAGAAAAACACCTACTCGGACCCCCCCCCTCATTAAAGGAAGAATGCTAGGGGGGGTCTGACTTTGGTTGTGCGCCGTAGATTTGATCACACAGATATCGACCACCCACATCTAAGCTCCTCTTACCACATCTCACCAAGATTTCATATCATCGCCTGACTTAGGATAAGAGTGAAAAGTAGGTTTTTAACCCCTTTTTCGTCGTTTTCTTCCCCATGGGATTACTTCCTAAGCGAAAAACCTCCTTTTACAACATATGTGTTAATAGACTCTGAGAATCATCTGGTGCTCAAATATCGCGGTTGTTTTCATAGATACATTCAAATAGAAATGGAGTTCTTGGACATCGCCTCATTAGGCATGACTTATAGATACGCTGTCAATATCGAGAAAAAAATTAAGCAGAAAAGGCGAGAGTTTGGATCTGCAAACCCCTCACAGCCGAAGCAGGGCAAAGGCAACCCCAGTCCACACAGAAAGGGACCAAGTTGATATTTTCACACTTAGGACAACTAGTCCAAGCCACAACACAAGAAAGGAAATGAGAAGATGAAGAATGACACGGGAAAATGGTGTGAGTGCCATAACATTCCTTCACACAACACCGAAGAATGTCGCTCCAAAGAGTCCCTTGTGGCTGAGCTAAAGGCTTCCGAGTCAGAGGCCAATTTTGATTCCGAGTCAAATCCTGAAGGAGGGAAGCAGATTATCAATGTTGAAGCCAGTGCCACTATTGCTACCACCAAATTCCAGCCAAGCAAACCAGAAGAACTAGAGGAAGGGGAATGCGTCTTTCACTCGCCGAAGTGGGTCAAGAGGGATCTGCTTCATTTCATTATCAAAAGTGGTAGTCAGAAGAAAATGATTTCAATAGAGGTCATCAAGCGGCTGGGCATACCAACGACACCACACCCACAACCCTACACCATTGATTGGATTTGCCAAGGAAGACATCTATGTGTCAGCCAACAGTGTCGTCTTCCCTACGACATCAAGCCTTTCAAAGATGAGGTACTATGTGATATTTCTTCCCTTGAAGTTTTTGATGTTATTTTGGGACAACCATATTTGTGGAATCATCATGTTGTGTATGAGTCTAGACCCCGCAGTGATATTATTACTTTGGGTAGACAATTGTAGAGGATCCCAGAGGTAGCACCTCCTACTGCTATTTCTTTAATCTCTATTAAGAAATGTAATAAGGTCATTTCAAAAACCATGAAGTTCATCTTCTTTGTGATCCACGCTCATAGTAAGAAGAAGGTTGTCTCCACATCCATGGCCGCTACACAGAGCCTCTTGTTGCAACAGAGGAAAGTGGATGGGATCATGGAAGAATACATAGACATCTTCTCATCACCTACAGGGGTACTGACACACTTCCAAGTCAAGCATCCAATCGATCTGACCCTCGACACACCTCTACCTAATGGACCAGTCTATCAGTGCTCACTGATGGAGAATCACGAAATCATGTGTCAGATCTGAGAGCTTCTTCAAAAGATCCACATCAAACCCAACTCCTCCCCTTACAAAAGCCTGATTGTAATGGTGCAGAAGAAGGATGGGACTTGGTGACTCTGCATTGATTATAGAGCCTTAAAAAAAATCACAGTTAGGAACTGCTACCCCATTCCCAGGATTGATGACCTTCTTGACCAACTCAAGGGGGGAAAGTTCTTCAGCAAGATTGACCTGAAGTCTGGCTACCACCAGGTTCCCATCGAACCAACTGATGTATGGAAGACAACCTTCAAGTCTAAAGAAGGTTTCTACGAATGGCTAGTCATGCCCTTTGTCTTAAGAAATTCACCAACCACTTTCTTGAGGTTGATGGATGATGTATTGATACCCTTCACCAACTCATTTTTGGTATTATTTTTGGATGACATCCTCATCTTCAACAAAATGTGGGAGGAGCACATGTGGCATATTCAACAGGTTTTGAGCACTCTGTGGCAACACAAGGTTTATGCCAACTTGGAAAAAAGATCTTTTGTCATGAAAAGGGTCCAATACTTGGGCTACATTGTTGATGAGCATGGGGTACATGTTGATCCAACTAATATCCAATTCATCCGTGACTGGTCAGCCCACACTGATCGAGCTTCAGAGTTTTTTGGGAATAGACAACTTCTACCGATGGTTCATGTTTGGATTCTCCCATATTGCACGGGCCCTTATCCAGGTGACCAAGGCCGGTGGTAGGGAAAATTTCATGTGGGGGAAGGAGAAACATCGATCATTTGATGATCCAAATAATCTCTTGTGCTCAGCTCCAGTACTCTCCTTTCCTGATATGCAAAAACCATTCGAGATTGAGTTTGATGCATATGACTATGTTGTGGGTACAATTCTCACTCAACATGGGCATCCAGTGGCATACCATAGTGAGACACTCTCTGATACTATCCGAAAATACCCCACCTATGAAAAGGAAATGTATTCCATTTTACAAGCTTGTCGTCAATGGAAACATTACATTATGGGGAAAGATATGATCATACACACTGATCACAAGCCTTTGTAGTTCATATAGACACAAGGGAAATTGCAGAACGACCGCCATCAGAAGTGGTCCACCTACCTGAAATAGTTCCATCTCAACATAAAGTATAAGACATGTATCTTCAATCATGTCGTTGACTGCCTCAGTCAGACTCCTATGGCTGCACTCACCACTGTGCTCCATTCCTGTGGACATGAACCATCTGAGTGGCCCCAACTTTATCAGCAAGATCCAGACTTCGCCACCACCTATCAGCTCTTGGGTATAGGTGAAACTGTCACTAATTTTCACATTTAGGACAAACTCTTATGCCACCTAGGATATCTTTGTGTTCCTACAAGTGAGCACACAAAGCTGATTTGGGAAGCCCACTACAGTTGGGTGGCAAGACATTTTGGCATGAAGAAAATTGTGGTCATTCTTCAAAAACATTTTTATTGGCCAAAACTTTGACAGGATGTCAGAAAGTATATCAGATATTTCACTGCCTGTTCCATTGCCAAGACAACGATCAAGAAGAAAGGCTTATACACCCCTCTTCCTATTCATGACAAGCCTTGGGAACTCATCTCAATGGATTACATGTATGGCTTGTCGTCCAACAAGAAAGGAAATGACTGTGTGTTTGTGGTCGTTAATCAGTTTTTGAAGATGGCCATCCTCACAGCCTGTAATAAGAATGTCACGACAGTAGATACTGCTAAGCTCTTTTTCGAATGAGCATGGGTCCACTTTGGGATACCACATACCATCATCTTTGACCAATACAACAGGTTCCTCAACGCCTTTTGGTCTAGTCTCTGGTCTCTATTGGACACTAAGCTCACAAAATCCACTGCTTTCCACCCCAAACCGATGGCCAAACAGAGGTCATCAATCAAATGATTGTGCACATCCTGTGCATGTACAATTCTAAGAATCCATGTACATGGGACGAGAGTCTCCCATATGTCCAACACAGTTATAACAGGGTTCTCTATAGTTCCATCGACCATATCCCATTTCAGGTGGGTCTGGGATTCCAACCCTTGGGACCCATTGATGTTGGACTTCCTCTTGCCACCACACAAACAAACTCTTCCCCTGATCATTCTGCAATCAAAAAAGACACTAGATTCTTTGAGCAGATTCAACACATCCACCAACAGGTCCAAGATATTTTGTAGAAATCCAATGCTAACTACAAGTAGTGCCATGATCAACACAGGGTACCACACTAGTTTTAGGTTGGAAATAAAGTCTGGTTACATTTGCAAAAGGAGTGTCTCACCGTGGCCCATCAGAATCTTCGCCCACTTCGTTATGGGCCTTACACTATCACCAAGGATGTGGGTAGCAATGATTTTGAGCTCAACACTACACTATCCAATATTCAATGTGGATCTCCTTCGGCCATATTTTCCCCCATTATTAGACACCTCCGATATCGCAACACAACTAACACCAACAGAGCTCAACCATGACTGCATGTAACAAGCATCCATTGATTATATAGTGGACACACAATTCAAGGAAACTTGCCAACAACAGATCCATCTTTATCAGGTTGTCAAGGCATGACAACTCCTACACCAAGGAAATTGCCTCACCTGGGGAAAAATCCAGTATAATTTCCCTCACCTGATGGGAGAACTCAACGCAATGGAGACCATTGTCTCCTAAGGGGGGAGGATTGATCTAGGTGGATATTGGTGGCCACCCACCTATTCCAACTAGCTCCTCATGTCTGTTTTTTGTTTAGCACATTCTTTTGTACTTCTTTGTAATTGTGGGTTCTACACTTATGGGGTTGTATGAATCCCCACACATCCTCTAGGTGGATACGAGTGGCCTCTCGCCTAATCCAATTGGATTATTTTGTATGGTTTCATGTCATCACATCTTGTTGTAATTCCAGGGTCGTTTTGGGGCCCTAAACGTTGTTTTTTTGGCTCGCCACAGTCAAACTGTAGACAGACCTAGAGTTTGACTACACAATGTGTATCTCTCTGAAAAACCTTTCCAACGCGCTATCACATGCCTAAAATGGAGTTTGTATGAAAATTTTATGACCCTTGGAAGTTGAGGTACCAAATTCCACCAACTTACCCATAGGGCCCACATGACTTTTGACATTTCACCTTCTAGGGTTAGGTTTTTGGATGTATAGGGTTTTGTCATTCATGAGTAATATCAAAAAGGCCTATGGAGCCTCATTGTAATCCATTCTTCTTAGACAGATGTGTGTAGAAGCCACATCTCTTCTCATAGATAGCTACCACCATTGGAGAAAGTGTTTTAGTTCTGCAGTTTTACAGTTTCGACCTATTTCATTGTTTAATAGAAGATATTGTTCACTGGATATTTGTGTTATTCTTCGTATCTCTGTGTTTGTTCTATTTAGTCTGTTAATCATTTTGTTCCTCTCCTAAATCCGTATCACACCCTCTCATATATAATTGAGATGAAGGAGGCCTTTAAGCATGCAATGGAGTGTGATGTAAATATTGTTGTGAATCAAGTCTAGCCAACATGTCTTTCTTTTCAGAGATAAGCTACCCCATTCTGCCATTTTTTGTTCTACAATTTTTTTCTCTCTCTTGTTCATTAATAGAAGTTGGGTTTCACTTTATTTCTGTGCTCTCTTCTATATTTTTGTTTTTGTCTCATTTTGTTCTCAGCATAATCCAGTTCAGTGGAGAAGTCTACTCCTTGTCATTTCTCATTGAAGGTACCTGACAAGGTCAGGGTATAGAGATTTGGGTCTCGACCTAGTTTTTATTGAGGACAACCTCTCTCGCTAGCCCAAGCGAACTACCATGATGAAAGAAAAGAGAGATGAAAGAGAAATATATCCTTTCAAGATGTCGCTCGAGGAAGCCCTCGTGCGATAGAGGAACGCGATGATGGACAACTTCGATCAGATCCTTCAAAGACTATTGATGGCAGAAACTGAGGCATCTTCAAAAAGAAACCATTTCAGAGGTGTGACACCCTTCAAGGTACAAGTCAATTTTGATATCCCCTTATTTGAAGTCCAGATAGATGCATATGCTCCAGAAAAATCGTATAATTTTATAGAAGGTTATTACTTCATCCAAAATTTCTCTGACGATGAAAATATCACCTTTGCTCTCCTTAAATCCCTTCCCCATGTGAGATCTTGGTGGGAAGGTTACTAGGACAGGTACACCACAGATGAATCAACACCATTTAAAAGAGAACTCACTTGGGTGACCTTTGTATATTCCCTAAAGGAGGAGTTCTAGCCTGTCTGAAACTATGATGACCAGTACATAAGATGGATGAATTTGCGTCAGAAAAGAGATGAGATGATGAGAGTACACTGACATATTTCATACCTTGTGCTCAAGGTTGGGTATCAAATACTCCGAGGGGCACCTAGTTTTTAAGTATCGCAGTGTTCTGCATAGGTACATACAAACATAGATGTATTTCTTGGACATCTCCTCATTGGGTGTGATCAAAATTGAGTAGAAATTCAAGCAGCAGAGTAAGAAAGAGTTCAGGCTTGAAAATACGCCACAACAAAATCATGACAAAGACAACCCTAACTCATGGAACAAAGGATAGAACAAGTAAGGCTAGCCTTAAGAGAGCTAGTCCAAGACGAAGGAAAAGAAGGGTAAAAGGAAGTCTAAGAAAGAAACTGGAAAGTGGTGTGAGTTCCACAACACAGATGAATGTCACTCAAAACATTCATTGGTGGTTGAGCTCAAAGAAAAAGAATCAGAACGTGACTCTGATTCAAAGAACAATAAATGGAAACCAATCATCGTTTTACAAACCATGGCTACTATCGTTTCCACAACAATTCAACCAAAAGAACCAGAGGAGATTGAGGAGGGGGAGTGCCTCTTCCACTCGTAGATGTGGGTAAATGGGACCCCACTACATTTCATTGTTTACAACGGGAGTCAGAAGAACCTGATCTTAGCCAAGGATGTCAAGATATTGAAGCTGAAAATGATGCCACATGCCCAACCATTCACCATTGTATGGTGGAGTCAGGGACAAGACATATGTGTTAGCCAACAATGTCTCATGTCCTATGGCATCGATCCCTTCAAGGATTAGGTAGAATGTGATGTTTCCCCACTTGAATTTTGTGATGTTCTTTTAGTACAACCATATATGTGGAAACATCACACTATCTATGAGTCTCAACCCCACAATGTCATTGTTACTCTAGGAGGTCATATCTATAAGGTACCAGAGGTAGCTCCGACTAGTTCCACTTCATTGATCTCGAAAAAAAAATGACACAAAGTAAACTCTTAGACCAGAAAGGTTTCCCTCTTCACGATCCAGTCATACGGTGAACAAGAGGTCACTACAACCACTACTACCTTGGCCCAAGATGTTTCTATCCAGCAGAAGCAGGTCAATGAGATTGTAGAGGAGCATGAAGAGAATGAGATTCTTCTAGATGTTCAACATATCTCTATTGGCCATGGACCATTTCAGTTGTTCTTGGGGTTGCAATCAGTATCCCCCATTGATATAGATCTTCTTGCTGCATATTTGTTGATGGAGTCCTCCCACACTCAGAATAAGGAAGATCATTCAACTAGATCTATTGAATGGATCCAACACCTCCAACAGGTTCATGACATCTTTCCTCATGAAAAGTACAAGCATGACATCTACTTCAATAAGGAAAGCAACTCACCAAAATCTAGATTCAGTAGAAGTTTCCCCATATCCCGAGGGAACTTGACGCAATGGCGACCATTTCTTCCCAAGGGGGGAGGAATAATCTAGGTGGATCTCGGTGGCCAACCACCTTTTCCATTGAATCAACATTTCGACCCTATGGTTTTAATAAACCATGATATTCACCATTTTGATGGGGAATGGAATGTGTTGGCATCAGAAGTCACTCCTGGATTGCAACAGGAGCAGAGCCCGACACCCATCAGTTTATGTCACGATTTGTTAAAAAGAGGGTGATCGAATGGAATGGAAGTAAACTCAGAACAGTATCACTCACTCAGAAAACTCGGTTGGAACGACAAGGACATGTGAGGTCTTGATTCAACTTAAGCCAATAAATTTGCATAGTGGTGAGTAAGTGAAAGAAAAGAGATGGGAAAAGTCTCAGATATGAGATCCTCTCAGACCAGAGAAACTTCAAAATAAACCTCAAACATTGTGAAACTAATACAATCAAACATACATCATATAGTTACAGCAACACCTGACTGGATCATCCATACCCAGGCTCTTAAGATTCAAAGGAACGAGGAAAGAAGAAGGTTGGCCACCATTAAACAAGAAATCTCAAAATATCATTCTATAACCAGAGAACCAGAGGCTTTGTTAAAGCTTTACAGTCAGGAGCTTAGCTCTACCATCGATAGATTACAAAACATGGGAAAATTGCCTACATATACCCAAAGCCAATAATCGGCAGCAAAACCAAGACTTATCATTAAAAACATTACGTCTTCATGTTTACTAGCAGACTACACCTGCAGTCTCTGGATGGTCATGCACTTGTGTCAGACGCAACCAGGCTCCTGGAAACCTTGAAAAAGAATTGACCTGTCGCAGGTCCCTTTCCAGACTTTCCATTTATGGTGGAGACGATGTCTAACCACCACCAACCAGCTCAATAACTGCTTCCTTGGGATTGGGAATGGCCCGGCCAAATATGCATTCTTGGAACATGGAATCCTTCTCACGCTGCCACCTGGATCAGCTAAATGGCCTAATGGATAAGGCATGGAGGCCGATGCAAAGACTGGGGAACATAATTGGAAGTGGTGGATGAGCGATGATCAGACATGATTGGTCAAGGGAGGACACACTGCTTATGAGGGAGTGATGCGGAAAAGAGAGGGACAAGTGTCGGAAAGCAAGATGTTGAAACAAGAATAAGGTGGGCCAAGAGGGCGCTGAATGGAGGTGAGATATGGAGTGGAAAACAGGTGGCAGAAGATGAAAGGTGGAGGCAATCGTGAGGGGATGATAGGGGGACCTGCTTTAAGCCACCAATTCCAGACCCTCCCCCTTATTAAAGGCAGAATAGCCGGGGGGGGGTTAGAATCCATCCTCAGCCGCAGATCTAGGTGCCTTGATCCTAGCCACTCAAAATTGCGCACTCAATTTTGGACCCCCCCTCTGCCTTAAAGGTAGAAAGGTGAGGGGGCTCCAGAATCCAACCTTGCCCATAGATCTGGGCACGTAGATCTTGGCCGCCCAGTTTCATCTGCTACTTAACGAAACATGCATTGAGCCCCAAACTTAGGGTAAGTGGGTTTTACTCCACTTCTTTCCATCTTTTCACCAAAGGGGGTTTCCTATTAGGAAAAATACCCCCCTACATGTCTAAGTGATAACATTAGGCTCCATGGGGGATAGAGTCGTCCCTGTGATGCTCTAAGAACTCATTCTGTAGTTCAAGTGCCTTGCTGTTGGGCTATGGATTCATTTATTAAGACGAAGATAAACATAAAACAATATTTACAAAAACAGAAGAGTCGTCTGAGACTCAAATAAAACATTTCTTCAGGAAATGCCCATTTACTGGGCCATTAAAAAATTCTTCGCCCTCCAAATCTCGCAACCTATAAGTGTTGTTTGAGAATACTTCAGATATTTTGAAGTGCCTAATCCAGAGGGTGTCAAACTTGTTGTGTTTACCCCTATCCTTCCTGGGTGCATCAAACTTAAGCACCAAATCTCCCAGCTCGAATTCCTTCTTCCTGACCTTCCTATCAAAGGCTTGCTTGATCTTCTGCTGATGATTGTACGCTCTATCCATTACCTGCTCCCTGATCTATTGCAGTTCCACCACTTGATGAATTCTTCTGACCATATGGTCTGGCTCTCTTTCATGATCTTGAAAGAATTTCGCTACAGGTAAAGCAAGCTGAGTGGGAAAAACAACCTCCGTCCCATAAACAAGTTGAAAAGGTGAAGTGCCTAGGGACTTCTTCATTGTCACTCGATCAACCCATAGAGAGAATTTGAGCTTTGAATCTCAGGCCCTCTTATTGTCTTCCAATAATATTTTAATGAGCTTGATTAGTCTTTTATTAGAAGATTCTGCCAGTCTATTTCCTTGAGGATAATAGGGAGTGGAGTGAATTAGTGAAATCTCAAACTGCTCACAAAACTTAACCAGAGGCTCAGACTTGAAAGAAGCAGCATTATCGGTGACAATTCTGCTGGGATAGCCAAATCTGGCTATGATGTCCTCCAGGAAGATGATAATTACCTTGTGTGAAGCACTCCTGGTGGGGGAAGATTCTATCTACTTGGTGAAATAGTCCATTGCAGTCATGATCCATCTATGTTGGCCACTTGAAGGAGGATGAATTTTTCCAATGAGGTCCAACCCCCACTGCTGAAAAGGTGTTGAAGCTACTACAGGCTTTAGTGGCAGAGATTTGAGTTGTTGCTTTCCTGAGAACCTTTGGGATTTGATGCAAGATCTAACTTCTCTGCAAACATCAGTGAATAAGGTGGGCCAGTAGTACCAGACCCTGAGAATTTTGTGGGCTGTGGTCTTCCAGAAATGATGACCCCCACAAAGGCCGCTATGGAAATCAAACATAACTTTCTAGACTTCCTGTAGATTCAGACACCTCAAAAAAAACCCTAGAGGGTCTCTCCAGTACAAGAAATGATCAATAAGGCAATATCTGACCGCCTTGAGCTTTAAATCTCTTGCCTTGCTCTTTCCCATTCCATCAGGAGGCTTCAATTCTTGCAGAAAGTACAAAATGTCTCTGTACCAGGTGCATTCTGCTAGTGATAACCACCCTGAGAGCTCTTGTTGGACGACTCAACTTGTTGATTTTCTGAGCAAGCATTGATGAAGCTAACACCCAAGGCCTTGAAATTGGATTCAGTCAGCAGCTTGGCTAAACCCTGCCCCTTTACCAACTTGGTGGGCTTAATCTCCAGGTCAAACTCCAAGATCTTGGCAATCCATTTACCTCTTCTCCCATCTATGTCAGGCTGTACAAGGATGTCTTTCATAGAGGCTGAAGGAACGTATGCAGTCACTCTTGAGTGCAGGACATAGACTCTGAAAGCTTTGAGAGCTTTCACCAAGGCATAGGCTTGTTTCTCCATGATCTCGTACCTAACTTCTGCATCTCTCAATGCCTTACTGAAGAAGGAAATGGGTTTCTCTCGCCCTTCCTCATTTTTATGCAATAATACCATTGCCACTGTATAAAAAGAAGCAAAAGAAAAAATTAATAAATCCTTGGAATAATCAGGACTGATCAGCACAGGTGCCTCAATCAATGCCTTCTTTATTTGGACAAAAGATTCCCTTGGCTCAGCAGTCCATTTTACTTCATTTCCCTTTCTGAGCATGGGTGTGATGTGTTTCACCACCTCAACAAAATTTGAGACGAACCTCCTTAGAAAGTTGATCTTCCCTAAAAAAGCTTGAACTTCCTTTCTAGACCTGGGAAGTGACAGGGTCTGAATTGCCTCTACCCTGCTGGGATCAATTCTCACTCCCTCTGCTGATACTATATGGCCTAACAACTTCCCCTCCTTCATAGCAAACAAATATTTCTTGGGATTTAAGGAAAGGCCAAACCTCCAACACTTTAAGAAAACTTTCCTCAAGTGATAGAGGTGCTCCTTATCAGACCTGGAAAAGACTGTGATTTCATCCAGATAGATCACCACAAATTGATATTTCTCCCCATCGAAGGCTATGTCCATGGCTCACTAAAATGTCGCTCCTGCATTCATTAGTCCAAAGGGCATTTTGGCATACATGAATGTCCCCCAAGGAGTGGTGAAGGTTGTTTTTTCTCTGTCCTCAGGCATGACTGATATCTGATTATAGCCAGAAAAACCATCAATCATGGATATCCTAGATGCACAAGTTACCCTTTGCAATATGTGTTCCATGTTAGGCAAGGGATAGTTGTGTTTCTTTGAGATTCTATTCAGGTTTATGAAATCAACACAGAGCCTGATTTATCCACTTTTCTTCCTCACGGGAACCAGATTGGCCACCCACTCAGAATATCTCAAGGGGGAAATGATTTGGGCATCTAACAACTTCTTCACTTCTCTCTCCATGACAAGCAACAACATGGGATTTATCTGTCTTAGCTTCTGCCTAAATGGCTTAGCCTATTCCTTCAGTGGGATCTTATGCTCAATGACATATGTGTCATATGTCTTAAGGTCTTCAAAGGTCCATGCAAACACATCAGAAAATTCTTTCAATAACTCAGTATATTCATCCCTTTGTTCTTGGGTTAGGATGCTTGAAAACTTGACAAACTTAGGCTCCTCCTGTGTGCCAATGTTACACTCAGCTATATCAGCATCTCCTCTTGAAATCCTTCCCTTCACTACCACATCATTCCCATCGAACAGTCTTTCTAAAGGGACCAGCCCCTTCGAAATGTGATTGCTAGGCAGATGAATAGTATGGTGATTAGAAATTTTATTTAAAAACACCTCAGGGTGAGGGTCACCTTCAGGATCAGGATCCTGGTCAATGTGCAATGCAGAAAATTCATCAACGGGCTAAAGAAATTTTTTGATTTCAATATCGTCTTTGAATACCTTCCAATGCTTGACATTGTCAAGGATGGATGGCCTATATCTTATCTCGACCCCATATTTGATCTTAGGTGGCAGAGGGATCCTGAACAGACTAGCTGAGATAGCTAAGGAATCAACCAAAGTATTCTCCTCTCTTGGAATAAAAGAAATGTTGAAAGATGAGAAGAAATTACCAATCAGGTGTCACACCTCATTTCTGTAACTCCTGAGCCAAGGATGCTTAGCCCGATAATCATTTCTAACTTGTTGGATTATCAACCCAGCATCTTCAAACACTACTATCTCCTTAATTCCCATTTCTTTTGTAGCCCTCATACCCAGAACAAGAGCTTCATATTCTGCCACATTGTTGGTAGTTTCAAATTCTAGCTTGTATGACAAGGATATGGTTTCCTGATGAGGTGACACAAAAACCACTCCAGCGCCAGCGCCTATGCTAGAAGAAGCTTCGTCAAAGAACATTTTCCAGACAGAGGTGGTTGGAGGAGGTATGTCATGGTTAAAACTGGGTTGTTTTCTGATCTGTAAAGGAGCCTCAGGAGTTTGAGTGATCTACAATAAACTAGACCCCAAATCAGTGTCAAGTGTAAAGATGGGATGATTGGTGGGGTTTGCTTCATCACTAACAATGTAGGCCAGCTGAGCTTCTCTGTACAACCTCCTGTGTTCCCCTCTGAATACTAGAATGGTGGCATATGTGAGATCCATCTGTAATGTTCCTCCAAGTCTTTTAATCCAATATCTTGACAACAACATGCCAAACTTGGGGGGAACATTAGCTACCACAATATCCATGAACACACTCTTCATTGGCAGTTGAAATAAAGAGACCACTAAGTCTTTGATGACTCCAAGACATTGCACCCTGATTGAATCAAAAGAGTACAAATCATGATAATCCTTTGTCACTTTCAGTCCCAATTCTTCCATGACTATTTTGGGCATAAGGTTGTGGGAAGCTCTTGAATCCATGAGACAATTATGCAACACCTTATCATGTATGTTCAAGGATGTGTAGAAGGGAGGGGATGAGTCATCTTTGTCTTCTACCATGGGGCCTAGGACGACTGCTAGCTTTTCATCTTGAAGGTTTACTAAGTCTATGGTAGGCTGGGCGGACTCGGATTGTAGCCGTTTGGAGAGGGATCTTTTGAAATCTTCATTTTTAACTAGCTCCAAGAGGGGTACGAGAATTCTAATCTTTTGAATTTCATGCTCAAAACTAAAGGAGAAAATAGGATTAGGAGCTTCCCTTACCTCAGAGACAGGTTCTTTGGCTGCTGGCGAAGTATTCTAAGTTTTCTTCTCTTTAGTAGTGATTGTTGCAGGTTTAGTAGGCCTTCTGCTATGAGGGGCTAATCTTGGCTATCAAAATTTCCTTCTTTCTTCTTTGACCTAAGATTGTATCTGTTAGGAGTATTGTTGGCCCTTTCCCCTTTAACCAACTCATTAAATTGATTGTTCATAAGGGATTCTTCATATATAGATTGAGTCAAATGGGGGAAAGGGAAGGTGTCTTCAATATAGTGAATTTCAGGATCGAGCTCATCTATCTCCCCTCCTTCCTCATGACCAACTAGGTTATTTTGGAGAGGGGTTTGAATCCTTTGATCCTCTCTATCTTTCCCCCTTTGTTCCCTTGGAAAATCCTATGGCCCATTGTTTCTGGGCCTCCTAAAGCTTTTGTTATCAACATTTTGGGGATTTCTATACATGGGATTCCCTTCTAACTCCCACCTTTCCATTCTAGCTTAAAGAGATTTTAGCATTCTAGTTACCTCGTCCCTCTGAAGGGGAAGGGGAGAGGATTTGGATGGGGAGGATTTAGGTCTCTTTCTGGATATGTCTCTGTCAGCCTTATTCCTGAGTCGGTCAACAACCAGTATGTTAGATTCTACTTCCACCACTGCATCTTGCATGTGAGCCAGAGTAGTGGCTCTCCTTTCTCTCAGCATAAGGTAGAAATCAGGATCAAAAGTGCTAGCATAAGTGATCTTAGCAGAGGATTTTGAGGGCTTTATTTCAATGGGGATTTTGTTGTACATTTTATGGAATCTTTTGGAGAATTCAGAGACAGACTCTCTTTCATTTCTCTTCAAAGACCCAAACTCTGTCATGTAATACATGAAGTATTTTTTGTCTCCCCATTGTCTCAAAAAGGCATTATCTAAAGCCTCAATCCCATCTATGGATCCAGGAGGCAGGGCTCTAAACCACTTTCTAACCTTGCCTTCAAGGCTATGGACAAAAATCCTCACCCATGCGTCTACATGCATGATAACATGATCATCTGTGAAGCTATAAAAGGCTTTGAGGTGTTCTTCTGTAGCTATGTCCCCTTCGCCTGTAAACTTGGGTAGCTGCTTAAGGTAGCCATCTGCTAGAAGGGAATTGAGAGACTAAGGTAACAAAAGGGGAGCATATCTAGCAACTATTATAGCCTCCATTCTAGTCATGGGGGGATTTTCTCCTGCCATAGGAATATTGGGTGGAGGAGAACTCATTGGAGAAGAAGCTCAAACAACGAATATTGGGAATGTGCTACCAGGTGGAAGGGGAAACAATGGGGGATTCAGAGAAAAGGCTACAGGGCTTGAGTTAGCAGATGCTTCTCTCTGTGCAGTAGTAGAAGCAGTAACAAGAGGAGGGGTGGTGAAATTTTCTGTGGTCCAGGGTCTACGCCAAGGTACAACTTCAGGAGAGAGGGCAGTGACAAGGATTTCTCCCTCCAATCTGAGACCAGGAGGGGAAAGCTCAGTAGGAACACTCCCAAAATTCAGGAAACGGGAAACTTCAAAAACAGGTCTGCTAGGAAGCTGAGAAGAAGAAAATGGAGTTTCTACAGAAGGAGGTGGTGAATTACCCGGTTCAGCGGTGGAAGTTTCTCCTTGAGAGGCCTTCCCTTTTCTGATGATCATCTTCGGATCAACTTTAGGCATAGCTAGAGGAAGTTGTGGATGGTGTTGGGGTCCTATAATTATAGGCGACTCGATTTTTCGACTGTTGATTTGGCGTTTCTCTCGTGATGACGAAGTATGGCTTGGTTGATCCCGTTTCCTCCCTCCATTCTTTTCACTCGATCCCCCATCACCCTGCTGTATCCTTCATACATGTTGCGCCCTCACTCCTTTGTCCTGTGGCCCCATTGATTGACTACTTTTCCCGTCACCCATCCATGAATAATGAGACTTAGGATAAAAACATTAAGTCAATAATGCTAGTAATAAAATTTAATGTAATTACTTTAATAAGATAGATTAGTTAATAATTAGTTGGTTAATTAATAATAAATCAATTGTTAATTAATTAATTAATTAATGGTTAATAATATAGTTAGATTAGTAACTAGGTTAGTAATTAAGATTAATTAAAAATTAAATAAAAAGAAAATACAAA
>ML794108.1:240003-281509 GCA_009831015.1 Picea engelmannii | reverse complement strand
AATTAAAAAAAAAAAAAAACACATAATAAAATATAACAAAATAAAAAAATAAAAAAAACATAAAACATGCTACCCTAAGTCTACCGCACCCCCTGCTCACGTCACCCTCCACTCATACCTTCACACTTCCTGCCCCCATCAAACTCCATGCACTTTCCCATACACCTCACGTCCCATCCAAATGAATCAAAACAAATCCACGGCCCATAAAAATTCCGGACCCCCTCACCATCCAAAATTTAACGAGAGGGGGGTCCGGAATAATGGTTTTGAAAAACCACCCCCCTCCATGTGTCGTGTTCTTATTCCTACGGACCCCCCCCCAAAAAACCTCTTACAACCTCAGAGGGGGTCCGGAATACCGCTCTTCATAAAAAAAACCGCTTTTTTAATATTTTTGTCATTTTTTTCCTATTCAGCATGTCGTCTTCCGTATGTGATTCTGTAAAAATGAAGACGTATTTTAAAAATACGAGAGATATTTTTTCTCATAACGGCCTGAAGAACAAAAACCTCTCTCAGTTTTTTTAACGGAGCTACAAGAAGGGAGAATCGAAGACATCTTCGAGGCCCATTTTTCCAGATTCTCAATTTTCCGTTATAGTCCCGATCTTGCAATGGATGTTACGGCCAGATGGGGATGAATTTGGAGAAACCTAAGGAGGTTTTTGTCCATAACATGCCCATATACAATAACCTCCTTCAGTTTTCTCCCAGGTGTCATCGTTCAAGATAAAAACACGTCTGTTCGGACCCCTTTTTCGCAGAAAACCGGTCCGTTTTTCATGGCAGAAAGCTCCATTTTTTGTGGGAGTGGTGGCTATTTTTGGCCGAGGCGGTTAAACTGACTTCCGAAACTTATTGGGATGATCTATCCTATTTATTGAGAGGATTTTAATGTAAAATGGTTCAACCTGTGAGGTCCCTGGCTGGACTGTGGGCTGTGCTTGGCCAGAAAACTTCTTTCTGTAATTTTAAATGATCAATCAGTGATGGACATGTGATTTTTTCTATAGGATTCTTGTGTGGATGTATTGGTGGCGTTTTTTTCTCTGTTAAAGTATTTTCCTGTCCTCTTTCCACTTTTTTTTCAATTCTTATTGTCATAAGAAAGTACACAGAGCAAAATTTATTAGCAAATACTATGCATCTGTCCTTTTGATAATCTTTATGTTATTCGTCTAAAAAGCTCAGTTAAGGAATTCTTAGCTTCTCCTTTGCCTGTATTTTTCTTCCTCAAATCAACATCATCAAAGATTATTTTGATCCAATATTTCCGCTACCTTGCCCTGTGTAAGAGCTTTTTCCAGATCTGAGAGATGAACTACATATTTAAGTGCAGACCCCATTTGCCCAATGGCCCTCCTTGTTGTCCCAAAACAACCATTTAAAAACCCCAACCCCACACTTGCATAACTAGCCTAATACCTATCAAAAAAAATCTATATCAGACAGAGAGATCGCTCTCTAAGTCTTAGAGGGCTAGACCCAAGACTCAAAGTGGTTTTGATGTTGCCTCTGTGACTGCCTCCGCAGCCTTGGGCAAATTACAGAGTGCTAATAGATGGGACCGCGTGTGTCTACCTCTAGAAGACACAATTAACACAGTAGGTTCACCCCAGTGGAGTCATCACAATGGAGTAACTAGGTGCACAGTAGCAATATTCAAGGGCTCTGATGCCTAATGCACCTTCAGAATCAGAGGCTCAATGTCGTTCAGTCCCAGGGAAAATTTTCAACTTCGTCCCGGCAACGGCACCAGAAATGTTGGCATCAGAATTCACTCCTAGATTGCAGTAGGAGCAGAGCCTGATGCCCATCAGTTTATGTTACAATTTGTTAAAAAGAGGGTGATTGAATGGAAGTAAACTCAGAACAGTATCACTCACTCAGAAAACTGGGTTGGAATGGCAAGGACATGTGAGGTCTTGATTCAACTTAAGCCAGTGAATTTTCATAGCAGTGAGTAAGTGAAAGAAAAGAGATGGGAACAGTCTCAGATATGAGATCCTCTCAGACCAGAGAAACTTCAAAATAAACCTCAAACGCTGTGAAACTAATACAATCAAACATACATCATATAGTTACAGCAACACTCGACTGGATCATCCATACACGGCTCTTAAGATTCAGAGGAACGAGGAAAGAAGAAGGTTGGCTGCCATTAAACAAGAAATCTCAAAATATCATTGTATAACCAAAGAACCAGAGGCTTTGGTAAATCTTTACAGTCGGTAGCTTAGCTCTACCATCGATAGATTACAAAAAATGGGAAAATTGCCTACATATACCCAAAGCCAATAATTGGCAGCAAAACCAAGACTTATCATTAAAAACATTACGTCTGCATGTTTACTAGCAGACTGCACCTACAATCTCTGGATGGTCATGCACTTGTGTCAGATGCAACCAGGATCCTGGAAACCCTGCAAAATAATTGACCTGTCTCAGGTCTCTTTCCGAACTTTACATTTATGGTGGAGACGATGTCTAACCACCACCAACCACCTCAATAACTTCTTCCTTGGGATTGGAAACGACCCGACCAAGTCTACAGTCTTGGAACGTGGAATCCTTCTCGCGCTGCCATCTGGATCAGTTGGACGGCCTAATGGATAAGGCGTGGAGGCTGGTGCGAAGACTGGGGCACATAATTGGAAGTAGTGGATGAGCGATGATGGGACATGATTGGTCGAGGGAGGACACGCTGCTTATGAGGGAGCGATGCGGCAAAAGAGAGGGACAGGTGCCAGAAGGCAAGATGTTGAAACGAGAATAAGGTGGGCCAAGAGGGTGTTGAATGGAGGTGAGATATTGAGTGAAAGACAGATGGTAGAAGATGAAAGGTGGGGGAAATCATGAGGGGATGATAGGGGGACCCNCCCCCCCCCCCCCTTATTAAAGGAAGAATAGCGGGGGTGTTCCAGAATCCATCCTCAGTCGTAGATCCAGGTGCCTTGATCCTAGCTGCTCAAACTTGCGTGCTCGATTCCATACCTCCCCCCTCCGCCTTAAAGGTATAAAGGCGAGGGGGCTCCAGAATCCAACCTTGCCTGTAGACATGGGTGCGCAGATCCTGGCCACCCAGTTTCACCCGCTGCTTAATGAAATGCGCATTGCACCCCAAACTTAGGGTAAGTGGGTTTTTACTCCACTTCTTGCCATATTTTTCGCCAAAGGGGGTTACCTATTAGGAAAAATACCCCCCTACATGTTTAGGTGCTAATAGAATGTAATACCATCTTCATTTGTTAATTATAGACATCATGTAATGATCTTATGTGTATTCCTACATCATAGTGTTAATGCACCAGATCCCCTTAGAACTCTGCAGTTAAGCACACTCAGAATAGAGTAGTATTGGGATGGGTGACTGCTCAGGAAGTCCTAGTGTTTTACATTCCTATGGAATTTTATACACTTAGATTAATTTATCCCACATACATATCGATCTAGAGGTATTAAGAAAGTAATTTGTTGAAAGTGGATTAGAGTTTTCGTTATGTGTTTTACTCAATATTTCCCTGCACCCCCCCTCCATAAATGGGGGTGGAGGGATTCAATATGGAAATCATGGGGGTGGAGGGAATTAATAGGAAAATCATATTATGATTTAAATGTAGGAAAGTATTTCTCACATAGTTTTCTTTAAAAAATGCATGTGTGTGTTTTTTTTTTAATGAGGCATAGCAATAATAATAATAATAGTAATAATAATCCATGGATGGGGTGTTAGACGTCCAAGTAGCCCAAAAACCAGGTGGAGCACCCAACACTCCACATGAGGACACCCGACACACTCTAACAATGGAGAGACCATGTGACTCCATCCCTGACACCACCCTCCTCCTTAAGTGACTGACCACTCGACCTCACATCCCATTTACTCATTTATTCTTATGATTGCCCCTCTCTAGCATGCCAACTCCATCAACTCTGCCATGGTTACGAACTTTCGATCGGTCCTTCTACTCCTATGATTGTATGATTTAATACCATGGGAGATTTCCCGGAGGCTCATTTCATCATCAGTATCCTCAGCTAGCTGCCCAGACGCTCTGATCTTGTTCAACTCCACTCTTTGGTTTAGCTCTTTTGTTCATCGCTTTACTCCTCCCACGGGCCTCCTCCTTCTCCTTGAAATGACTTAGCAGGGAGGTAAGTCAAAAAGAGGCACCCAGTGTTACCGAACTTATGGACGCATGGCCATCTGAGCACAATTGATAGACAACCCACTTGCAAGCTCCACCACTTCGCCTTCCACTGAATCTTCTCCTGTCCAGTGAGCTCTTCCCCCGCTCTCCTCACCTTGGGCTTGTTGTCTTGAATGGTCTGACCATGATTAGAATTCATTGGGATTTTCCCCCAACCCTCTTCTTGCTCTTGCATCCTCCTCACCTCCTCCTCCTGAGCCTTCTACCCCTCCACCGCTCCCTCCGCTTCCCTCCACCCACTTAGTGGAACCTCCCCCCTCACCTTCGTTTTCACAAGAATGTGCAAGCAGTGAAGTTTGGACGTGCCTCTTGGCTGCCTTGGATGACCTTCAAGGTCTTTTCCATGATACCCGCAGGGACATGGATGACCTTCGATTCATATTGGAAAACATGGACAGATGCGAGGAAAGGTTGGAACTCCTGCTCACAACCCTCCTCGACTCAATTCAGGTACCTAGTAAAACAACACAACCTGAATGTGGCAGAGAATCCACCTGGGACTGAGACCTATCTGGGTACGAGCATGCAAGAAACATTTGTTTCTCCTTTGGCGACAAAGGATCAGGCAGACCAGGCGCGTGAAGGCAATACCGGACTCAAGTCACCACCCTCATCTTAATGTTTTGGGATTTCAGTAGATTACCCATGCATGGATTTTTGACTACGTTACACATAGGTGGTCATCAGACTTTAAATGGCTCCCTGTATAAAAAATCTATTTTTATCTTTTTATCACAACACATCTTAGTCTTTCAAACATATTTTCAAGTGTTGTTTGGATTAGTTTCCCAGATGGGCGATTCAGAATGACACAAATTCTAGCATGAAATTTTAATCTGTATTTTCAGTATTTACAGTGTTTGAAAGGTAATTTACAAAACTCTTACTTAAAATAATAATAATAATAATAATAATTTGTAGTATTCCAGATATAAATCAGTATGCGGAACATAAATAACTAGCTAGAAATGGAAGATAAACAATGGTATAACCAGAACGATACCACAATAATACCAGAATAACACCATAAAGAGCACTTTGATTACTGAGAGAAATGTTCACTTTCCTCTTCAAGGGGGAAACCTCTAGCAAAGAAGAGCTCTATTACAATAATATCCAAGAAAAAACTTCTCATAACCTCTATTCCTATTTATACTAAATCTATCTATCCAAAAGAACAATCTAGAGGAAGATCCTTCTAGAAGCGAAAGCTTCTATTAGGTCTTCTTACATTTGACTTATTCCTCCTTATTGCTAGGATTTATTAATATTGACCTTTATTACATGGAAATATATTATTCTACCCACTTGAGGGGTTAGGTAGTTTAGGTCCCAAACATCACCTCCACCTTACAATCAACCTTGTCCTCAAGGTTTGAAATGAGGAAATTGTTGTAGAATGTTAGCAGGCTCCCAGGTGGCATCTGTTGGATTTGTATCTTTCCACTAAACTAACACTTCCTTGATGGTACATTGACGAATAAGACACTCTTGTTGGTCCAAAACTGCTTGTGGATACAACCAGATGGATACTTCTTCATCCAACTCGGGAAGGTTGGTTTGAGTGTGGCACTTAGTTCCAATCACCTTCTTTAAGCAAGAGACATGAAAAATAGGATGGAGCTTAGAATAATTGGGTAGAACTAAATGATAGGCCACATGTCCAACACACTTGAGAACTGTATAAGGACCATAAAATTTGGGTGTCATTTTTTAACAATGTTCGGCCTTCAATGAAGTTTTCTTATAAGGTTGCAGCCAAATAAATACCTGGTCTCCTTCAACAAACTGTCATTCTGAGTGACCTTGATCGACTTGTTGCTTCATGCGATTCTGATCCATGGAAAAATTCTCTTTGAGGGTACAAATAATAGCCTCGCGAACTGTAAGTGTTTGGTCAACCACCTAAACCTTCGATACACCTCACATGTAGGAGAGAACTAAAGGTGTGTTTTGGCCATATACTGCTTCAAAAGGAGTCATGCGAGTAGTTGTATGGTAAGAAGTGTTGTACCACCATTCAACTAATGGTAACCATTGAGCTCATTGATTTTTCCTTTCAGAGGAAAAACACCTCAAATCAGTCTCCAAGCACTTATTGACGACTTCAGTTTGACCATCAGTGTGGGGATGATAGGCGGTGTTGAGATGCAATTGGGTGCCCTGGAGTCTGAAAATTTCTTTCCAAAAATTGCTAGTGAAAGTTGGATCTTGATCAGAAACAATAGAATGAGGCATACCATGAAGCTTGAAGATATGATCCATGAAACGTTGAGCCATAGTTGATGTGGTAAATGGGTGTTGAAGAGAACATAAATGAGAATACTTGGCAAGATGATCCACAACCACCATGATGACGGAATTACTTCCTGATTTAGGTAATCCCACGATAAAATCCATAGAGATGTCTCTCCAAATAGTGGGTGGAATCGGAAGTGGTTGGAGTGTGCCAGGTGGTTTGATGGTTTCTCCTTTGTTGTGTTCACAAACATCACATTCTTCTACAAAAGTGTGAACGTCCTTTTTCATACCATCCAAGAAAAAAAAACGTTTGGCATGGTCATAGGTATTGGTAAACCCTGAATACCTAGCTGTGGGAGTAGCATGAAGCTCAGAAAGCACAATGGATTTAAGTTGTGATTGTTTACTTAAATACAAACGACCTTTGTAGTGAAGTTCATCATTGTGATAAGAGTACCCTAGGGAAATTGGAGATTTGGATTTCAATTGTTGGATGATATGCCATATTTTAGGATCATGTAGCCATTCTTGGTGCACAACTTGGAGCTAATATGGTACAATGAAGGAGAGGGAAAAAAGAAACCCTTCATCTTCATATTTTTGAGAAAGAGCGTCAACAACCACATTTTCTTTTCCTTTCTTGTAAATGATCTCATAAACATAACCAAAGAGCTTAGTTACCCATTTTTTTTTCTCTGGGGAGGAATGCTATTGCTCCAAAAAATACTTGAGGCTTTGATTATCTGTCTTAATTTGGAAGCATTTCCCTAGGAGACAAGGGTGACATATATCCACTGCATGTAGAATAGCCAACATTTCCTTTTCATATATTGATTGGCCCAAATGGTGTTTAGACAATTGTTTGCTAGTAAAGGCCAAAGGTCTTCCTTCTTGCATAAGGCCAACTCCAATTCCTCTACCCGAGGCATCACATTCAAGGACAAAGGTTTTTGTGAAATCAAGAAGGGACAAGACTGAAGTAGTACACATAGTTTCCTTCAAATATTGAAAAGCCTGATCCACTGCGAGAGTCCAAGTGAAAGAATTATTTTTAAGGAGAGCAGTGAGAGGGGCTGAAATCTTCCCATAATTCCAAACAAACTTGTGATAATAGTTGTTTAAACCCAAAAATCCATGCAATCTTTTGATAGTCTTGGGGTGAGTCTAATCCTGCATTGCTTCAATATTTTTAGGATCCACTAGGACACTAGCCTTCCAAACAATATGACCCAAGTACTCTACTTCTGAGGCTCCAAAGGAACATTTAGAGCATTTGAGGAAAAGATGGTGCTGAGAGAGTAGATGGATAATTTGATCCACATGGGAAAGATGAGATTGCCAAGTTTTACTATAGATTAGAATATCATCAAAGAAAAATAAGACAAAATGATGGAGAAAAGGATGAAAGACATGATTCATGAGGCTTTGGAAGGTGGAGGGGGCATTACACAGGCCAAATGGAGTGACCAAAAACTCATAGTGACCCTCGTGATTTCGAAAGGTAGTCTTGGGTATGTCAACTTCTTGCATACGTATCTAGTGATAGCCAAAACACAAATCAAGTTTAGTGAAGTACTGAGCACCACTCAGCTCATCCAAGAGATCATCAATGATAGGAATGGGGAACTTGTCCTCGATGGTAAGATTATTGAGGGCATGAAGGTCAAGACACATGTGCCAAGTACCTTATTTCCTAAGTACCATGACCACAGGGGAATAATAAGGGCTAGTACTGGGGCGGATAATACCCGCTTGGAGCAATTTTTGCACTATTTTCTCAATTCCATTCTTTTGGGAAAATGGGTGACGATAAGGGAGAACATTGGGAGGAAGAATGATAGGAACAATGGGAACGGAATGATCATGAACATCAGGAGAAGGAGGAAGTACTTGAGGGGTGGAAAAAAAAGATTGATGCGTGGAAAGGATAGCTTGGAAGTTAGGAAGCACAGAGGGTGTCTCAACGACTTGAATAGAATGGAGTTTAGAAATGATACCAGAGTGGCCCTTCTTGAGGACATTTTCCATACGATGGGAAATAATGACCTCAGGAGAACCAACTGTGAGGCCTTGGAATTGATACCTTTGTCCTTCCTGTTGGAATTGCATGGTTAATTCCTTAAAATCCATAAGAATGGGACCCAAAGTGCATAACCATTCAACACCTAGCACAATGTAAAAACCTCCCATGTCAATGGAAAACATATGAGATTTCAGTTGGTAATGTCCAATTTGAAGACATGCATTTTCACAACACCCACCACATTGCATGGACCCACCATTGGCTATCATGATTTGAAAATTATTGACAACACGAATATAGCAATTGGTTTCCTAGAAAATGTGACGATGAATAAAATTGTTGGTGCTACCATTGTCAACAAGGATGTTGAGCTTCCTGTGCTTAATGTAGCCAATGAGCTTGAGAGTTTGTGGGGGCGAGAATCCAGCGAGGGCATCGAAGGAAATAAGTGGGTCAACTTTAGGTGGGTTAGCAGGCTCCTGGGTGGCATCGGGAAGGGAAGGTTCTTCAAAAAGGGGAATTGTCACATCCTCTTTAGGGGCATCTTCAAAAATGGCCATAAATAGTTTTTGTTCCTTACACTTGCACACCGAAAAATATTTTTCATCACAATTATAGTAAATACCCTTCATTTGGAGTTCAACCATTTCATCCCTAGTTAGTTTTTGGACCTTGTGGGGAGTGACAGGGGGGTTAGGATTAGTGGGTCGAGGGTGAGGAGCAAAAGGGGGTTTTTTGTGCTGGGAAAAAAAACTTGTTGGGCCTATTTAGCACGTTGATTAGCCTCCAACCAAGTTGGAGGGCAGGCCATGAGAACCTGGGATCGTATTTCATCCTTGAGACCACTGATAAAGCATTCACAGAAGAATGCATCTCAGATGCCCTCTGTTTGAAGGCCAAATTCTCAAAAGCAGTGATGAAGTCTTCCATTGTTCCTAACTATTTCAACTTGGTCAAACAACTGAGATAGTGGATATCAGTTTCAAAGTGGGCATAGAGCTCAACAACAAACAGGGTCCATGCAATATACCCCTAACGTGATTTTTTTATCCATTGCCACCATTTCCAGGGTTCAGGATCTAGATAGAGGAAAACATAGAGAAGTTTTCCCAACTCGTCTATAATACCAAGAAGAGAAAAACAATTCTCCATTTGAGTGACCCAACTCGTAGGATCAAAGACATCAAATTTATTGACCTCTACGCGGGGAAGACAAGGTTCATGATAAAAGGAGTTGGATTGAAAATGCAGAGATTGAGATGAATCAGTAGCATTGGGTTGGTCTGATGAGGAAGGACCCATAGGGATATTCAAAAATTGATTGACAATAGACCGGAGGGAGGAAAATTGGGTTGTGAGGTTGGCTTCCATCTTGTTAAATTTGTGCTCTAATTTTTCAATGCGGGAATGGATAGAATCCATTTGAGATGTTCGATGTTCGATGGAGACATGGGCTTGATTGATGGAAGCTTGGAGTTCTTGGTTGCGAGTGGTGGCCATTTGGAGAGGGGAAGTGTAGGTAAGGAAAACGCATGGGTGGGTGGGACCAAAAAAAAGGGACTTAGAAGTGATAGGTACCACGACGATCAGTGCATGAAGGGAAATACAATGGAATAGGAGGCAAAATAGGGAAACTAGGAAGGGGTCGGGTCCACTGAAACAAAAAGGATTAAAAATGAAGGGTGTGACTGTGATCAGGGAGAAAAGGGGAATCCAATGGAATAGGTCCAAAATAAGTGTGCCGAAGGGACCACTATACTGTTTTTTTTGTTATTCCTGCGAAGTTATACTCTAGCCTGAAGAATACTGCGACAAAATTCCCAAATTCTCAATAGGAATTTAAATGTGTAGCAATTTCGCAACCAGAATGCATAATACACTGTAGCATGACAATAGATCTTGTTGGTTCTATTTTTGTTTCCTTCCCAAGGGTTACGGTATTCAAGTGTTATACAGACAAGGGTTTTCCCTGTGTTATAGATCTATAATATCTGTGCGAAGTCCAACAGTAGTACTCAGACCAATATCTCAGGGCACCAACTAAGCAATCTAGATCGTGCCCTTATCCGTACTACTTGACTACCCAGATACTAGAGAGTATCTTCCCGAGTGTTGTTCTCGGTGGCACTATAGCAGTTAGGAGGTCGATTGGTTTATCTACGGAGGGATTTAGGATATCTAGGTTGATCTGTATATAAGTGTTGTCTAATGCACTACCACTCGAAGGGGTACCAACAAGGGTTACAAGGGTGGTCAACAAATGTGTGCTAAAGTACCACTTGTATTTCCTACATGTATGAATCTGCAACCATGGGTTTATGCGCGTAATGAAAGATCTTTGTAGCTTAAAGATGTTGGAATACGTATCTACCCTGAAAAACTTTAACCCCCAATTTTCTGCCAAGGAAGGTGCTCAGATACCACTTGTAGTATTCCATATATAAATCACTATGCAGAACATAAATAATTATCTAGAAATGGTAGAGAAATAATGATATAACCAGAATGATACCACAACAATACCTAAATAATACCAGAATAGCACCATAAAGAGCACTTTGATTACTAAGAGAAATGTTCACTTGCCTTTTCAAGGGGGAAATCTCCAACAGAGAAGATCTCTATTACAATAATATCCAAGAAAATACATCTGATACGCTCTATTCCTATTTATACTAAATCTATCTATCCAAAAGAACAATCTAGAGGAAGATCCTTCTAGAAGCAAAATCTTCTATTAGGTCTTCTTACATTTGACTTCTTCCTCCTTATTGCTAGGCCTTATTAATATTGAACTTTATTACATGGAAATATATTATTCTACCCACTTGAGGGGTTAGGTAGGTTAGGTCCCTAACATGCCCTCCCCCTTAGAATCATCCTTGTCCTCAAGGCTTGAGATGAGGAAATTGTTGCAGAATGTTAGCGGGATCCCATGTGACATCTGTTGGAGTTGTATCTTTCCACTGAACTAACACTTCCTTGATGGTACAATGACGAAGCTGACACTCTCGTTGGTCCAAAATTGTTTGTGGCTAAAACCATATGGATCATTCTTCATCCAACTTGGGAAGGTTGGTTTGAGTGTGGCACTTAGTTCCAATCACCTTCTTTAAGCAAGAGACATGAAAAACAGGATGGATCTTAGAATGATTGGGTAAATCTAACTGATAGGCCACTTGTCCAACATGCTTGAGAACTGTATAAGGATCATAAAATTTGGGTGGCAGTTTTTGACAATGTTCAGCCTTGAGTGAAGTTTTCTTATAAGGTTGCAGCCGAAGAAATACCTGGTATCCTTCAACAAATTGTCATTTTGAGTGACCTTGATTGACTTGTTGCTTCATGTGATTCTGAGCCATGACCAAATTCTCTTTGAGGGTATAGAGAATATCCTCGCGAACTGTAAGTGTTTGGTCAACTGCCTAGACCTTCGATACACCTGTAATGTAGGAGAGAACTAAAGGTGGCTTTTGGCCATATACTGCTTCAAAAGGAGTCATGCGAGTAGCTGTATGGTAATAAGTGTTGTACCACCATTCAACTAATGGTAACCATTGAGCCCATTGATTTTTAATTTCAGAGGAAAACACCTCAAATAAGTCTCCAAACACTTATTGACAATTTCAGTTTGACCATAAGTGCGAGGATGATAGGCGGTGATGAGATGCAATTGGGTGCCATGGAGTTTGAACAGTTCTTTCCAAAAATTGCTAGTGAAAGTTGGATCTCGATCATAAACAATAGAATGAAGCCTACCATGAAGCTTGAATATATGATCCATGAAAAGTTGAGCCACAGTTGATGCGGTAAATGGGTGTTGAAGAGCACAAAAATGATCATACTTGGAAAGACAATCCACAACCACCATGATGACAAACTTATTTCCTGATTTAGGTAATCCCACAATAAAATCCATAGAGATGTCCCTCCAAATAGCGGGTGGAATTAGAAGCAATTGGAGTGTGCCATGAGGTTTGATGGTTTCGCCTTTTTTGCATTGGCAAACATCACATTCTGCTACAAAAGTGCGAACGTCTTTTTTGATACCATCCCCAAAAAAAGAACGTTTGACCCGGTCATAGGTTTTGGTAAACCCTGAATGCCCAACTGTGGGAGTAGCATGAAGCTCAGAAAGCACTGTGGATTTAAGTTGTGATTGTTTACTTAAATAAAAATGACCTTTGTAGTGAAGTTCATCATTTTTCCAAGAGTACCTTGGGGAAATTGGAGAGTTGGCTTTCTATTATTGGATCATATGCGATATTTTAGGATCATGTAGCCATTCTTGGGGCACAGCTTGGAGCCAATCTGGTACAATGAAGGAGAAGGAAAAAAGGGACCCTTCATCTTCATATTTTCTAGAAAGAGCATCAACAACCACATTTTCTTTGCCTTTCTTGTAAATGATCTCATAATAATAACCAAAGAGCTTAGTTACCCATTTTTTTTGATTTGGGGAGGAAGGTCATTGCTCCAGAAAATACTTGAGGTTTTGATGATTTGTCTTAATTTGGAAGCATTTCCCCAGGAGATAAGGGCGCCAGAGATCCACTGCATACAGAATATCGAACATTTCATTTTCATAGATTGATTGGCCCAAATGGTGTTCGAACAATTGTTTTCTATTAAAGGCCAAAGGTCTTCCTTCTTGCATAAGCACAACTCCAATTCCTTTGTCTTAGGCATCACATCCAAGGACAAAGGTTTTTGTGAAATCAGGAAGGGCCAAGACCGAAGTAGTACACATAGTTGCCTTCAAAGCTTGAAAAGCATGATCCACTATGAGAGTCCAAGTGAAAGAATTATTTTTAAGGAGAGCAGTGAGAGGGGCCACAATCTTCACATAATTCCAAACAAACTTGCAATAATAGCCAACTAAACCCAAAATTCCATGCAAGCTTTTGATAGTCTTGGGGCAAGTCCAATATTGCATTGCTTCAATAACTTTAGGATCCACCCGGACACCAGCCTTTCCAACAATATGACCCAAGTACTCTACTTCTGAGGTTCCAAAGGCACATTTAGAGCGTTTGAGGAAATGTTGGTGCTGCGAGAGTAGATAGATAATTTGATCCACATGGGAAAGATGAGATTGCCAAGTTTTACTATAGATGAGAATATCATCAAAGAAAAATAAGACAAAATGACAGAGAAAAGGACAAAAGACATGATTCATGAGGCTTTGGAAGGTGGAGGGGGCATTACATAGGCCAAAGGGCACGACCAAAAAATCATAGTGACCCTCGTCAGTTCGAAAGACAATATTGGGTATGTCATCTTCTTACATATGTATCTGGTGATAGCCAGAATGTAGATCAAGTTTAGTGAAGTACTAAGCACCACTCAACTCATCCATGAGATCATCAATGACAAGAATGGGGAACTTGTCCTTTATGGTGAGCTTATTGAGGGCATGAAAGTCAGGACACATGCGCCAAGTACCTTCTTTCTTAAGTACCATGACCCCAGGGGAAGAATAAGGGTTGGTACTAGGGCGGATAACACCCACTTGGAGAAATTGCTACACTATTTTTTCAATTTCATTCTTTTGGGCAAAGGGGTGACGATAAGGGAGAACATTGGGAGTAAGACTGCCAGAAAAAAAGGGGAATGGAATGATCATGAAGACCACGATAAGGAGGAAGTCCTTGAGGGGTGGAAAAAATAGCTTGATGTGTGGAAATGATAGATTGGAGGTCAGGATGCATAGAGGGTGTCTCAACGGCTTGAATAGAATGGAGTTGAGCAATGATACCAGAGTGGAATTTCTTGAGGAGCTTTTCCATACGATGTGAAATACTGATCTCAGGAGAACCAGCTGTGAGAGATTGGAATTGATACCTTTGTCCTTCCTGTTGGAATTGCATGGTTAATTCCTTAAACTCTATAAGAATGGGACCCAAAGTGCATAACCATTCAACACCTAGCACAATGTCACAACCTCCCATATCAATGGAAAGAATATGATATTCCAATTGGTAATGTCCAATTTGAAGACAAACATTTTCACAATGCCCTCAACATTTCATGGACCCACCATTGGCTATCATCATTTGAAAATTATTGACAACACGAATTTAGCAATTGGTTTCCTCGGAAATGTGATGATGAATAAAATTGTGGGTGCTACCACTGTCAACAAGGATGATGACCTTCCTGTGCTTAATGTAGCCAATGATCTTGAGTATTTGTGGGGCCGAGAAGCCAATGTAGGCATGCAAGGAAATAAGTGGGTCAACTTCAGGTGGGTCAGCAGGCTCCTAGGTGGCATCGGGAAGGCAGGGTTCTTGAACAAGGGGAACTGTCACATCCTCTTCAGGAACATCTTCGGAAATGGCCATAAATAGTTTTTGTTCCTTACACTTGTGTCCCAGAAAATATTTTTCATCACAATTATAGAAAAGACCTTTCAGTTGGCGTTCAACCATTTCAGCCCTAGTTAGTTTCTAGACTATGAGGGGAGTGAAAGGGGGGTTAGGATTAGTGGGTCGAGGGCGAGGAACAAAAGGGGTTGTTTTGTTCTGGGAAAAAACAACTTGTTTGGGCCTCTTTAGCATTTTGAGTAGCTTCCAACCAAGTTGGAGGGAGGGCCATGAGAAACTGGGATCGGATTTCATCCTTGAGACCACTGATAAAGAATTCATGGAAGAACGCATATGACATACCATTTGTTCGAAAGGTCAAATGTTCAAAAGAAATGATGAAGTTTTCCACTATGCCTGACTGTTTCAGCTTGGTCAAATGACCGAGATAGTGGGTATCAGCATCAAAGAGGGCATAGAGCTCAGCAACAAACTGGGTCTAGGAAATATACCCCTGATGTGAATTTTTTATCCATTGCCACCATTGCAAGTGTTCAGGATCTAGATAGAGGACAACATAGAGAAGTTTTCCCAACTCGTCAGTAAGACCATGCAGAGAAAGATAATTCTCTATTTGAGTGACCCAACCCATAGGATCGGGACTATCAAATTTATTGACCTCTACGTGGGGAAGATGGGGTTCACGATGAAAGGATTTGGATTGAAAATGCGAAGGCTGAGAGGAATCAACAACATCAGGTTGGTGTAATGAGGAAGGACTCATAGGGTGGTTCAACAATTGATTGACAAGAGACTGGAGGGAGGTAAATTGGGTTCTGAGGTTGGCTTCCATGTTGTTAAATTTGTGCTCTAATTTGTCAATGCGGGAATGGATATAATTCCTTTGAGATGTTTGAAGTTCGATGGAGACATGGGCTTGATTGATGGAATCTTGGAGTTCTTGGTTGCGAGTGGTGGCCATTTGGAGAGGGGAAGTGTGGGTTAGGAAAAACAATGGGTGGGTGGGACCACAAAAAAAAGGGACTTAGAAGTGATAGGTACCACGAAGATAAGTGCGTGAAGGGAAATATAATGGAATAGACAACAAAATAGGGAAACTGGGAAGGGTTCGAGTCCACTAAAACAAAAAGGATTAAAAATGAAGGGTGTGACTGCAATCAGGGAGAAATGGGGAATCCAATGGAATAGATCCCAAATAAGTGTGTCGATGGGACCACTATACTTTTTTTTTTCTCCTACGGAGTTATACTCTGGCATGAAGAATACTGCAGTGAAAAAATGCCCAAATGCTTAACAGGAAGAAATGTGTAGTAATTTCGCAACCAGAATGCAGAAGACATTGTAGCACGACAATATATCTTGTTGGTTCTATTTATGTTTCCCTCCCAAAGTTTAGGGTATTGAAGGGTTCTACAAACAAGGGTTTTCTGTGTGCTATAGCTCCCTGATATACGTGCGGGGTTAAACAGTAGTACTCGACCCAATATCTCAGGGAACCAACTAAGGAGGCTAGATCGTTCCCTTAGTTGTACTACCCGACTACCCAGGTACTAGAGAGTATCTTCTCGAGTGTTGTTATCGACGGAACTATAGTAGTCAGGTGACTGATCGGTTTATCTATGGAGGGCTTCAGGGTATTTAGGTCGATTCGTATACATGTGTTGTCTGATGCGCTACCACTCGAAGGGGTACCAACAAGGGTTACAAGGGTGGTCAACAAATGTGGGATTAAGTACCACTTGTATTTCTTGTGTATGAATCCCCGACCGTGGGTTTATGCGCGTAACGACAGATCTTTGTAGCTTAAAGACATCGAAATACATCTCTACCCTGAAAAATTTAACCCACAATTTTTTGCCAAGGAAGGTGCTTTGATACCACTTGTAGTATTCAAGTTATAAATGAGTATGCAGAACAAAAATAATTAGCTAGAAATGGCAGAGAAACAATGATATAACCAGAACGATACCACAATAATACCAGAATAACACCATAAAGAGCACTTTGATTACTAAGAGAAATGTTCACTTGCCTCTTCAAGAGGGAAACCTTCAACATAGCAGAGCTCTATTACAATAGTATCCAAAACAAAACTTCTCATACCCTCTATTCCTATTTATACTAAATCTATCTATCCAAAAGAACAATCTAGAGGAAGATCCGTCTAGAAGCTAAAACTTCTATTAGGTCTTCTTACATTTGACTTATTCCTCCTTACTGTTAGGCCTTATTAATATTGACCTTTATTACACTGAAATATATTATTCTACACTTGAGAGGTTAGGTAGGCTAGGTCCCTAACATAATAATAATAATAATAATAATAATAATAATAATAATAATAATCTATTTTTAAAATCACACCAAAACCAAACCCCAAATTAGTGTATGAGACCTCCTTGTTTATGGAACAAAAAACCCTTCCATCCAACAATTTGATTTTAAATACATTATAACATACATTATAACTAACAATTTTATCAATTAAAAATTACATAATTACATTTTGTAAATGCATTTCTACATTTCACACAAAAAAATAAAAATAAAAAAAAAAGTGTAAATATATATATATATAAATATATATATATATATATATATATATATATATATTATAGCGTGTTTTAACAAATTAAACGATCCCACATCTAATAATCTAATAAAAATATATAACAATCCTTATATATCTTTGAAAATAGATATCACAAATTGCATCTCTATATTATATAAAAGGGTTTTGTTGATATTCCCGGAAGCATATAAAAGGGTTATGTTGATATTCGCGGGAGCATGTAACTTATTCCTTGGCCACAGTGTTTGCATCTCCTCAAATATAAGTTGCAAATTAAAATGCCTCAAGGAATTTCTTCTATTCATCAAAGATTCGCCAAAGACTGGATAATTTTTTTCATTCATCCAATTTACCACAACAAAAAAATTAACCAAAGATACATATTTTTTTTATTTTTCTTCCGTTAACAAAAGTAACAACAATTTTTCTTCAGCTAATAAATAACAACAGTTTTAATGTCATTAGTTCTCCTGCCTATACCCTCTTTAAAAGATATGACTGATGATTTAGATGAACGAGTCTATCATCTTTAAGTTGTAGTCTAAATGTTCTATCAAATGATGATATTTTTGGGTGATATTTTTTTGGTGTTTTTCAATTTGCTGAATTCATTTTTACATTCAAAAATAGAAATAGATTTTAAACAACAAAAATAGTAATTAATGCAAATTTATATAACCACATTCTCTAGAAAAAAATTATTTCATAAAAAAATATGACATTATAGGTAAGAAGGTTCAAGTCCTGGGTCGGTTTCAGGTGATTTTGGTTAATGGCCCACTACCTAAATGCTTCAAACTTATATGTTAATTATTTTTCCTTCCAATCATCATACACAAAGTTATAATACAAAAAACTGTTCAGGCACGCTCAATTACATCAAACTATAATTCTTTGTCTCTTTTATATATATATATTTCGAGGAAAAACTAGTAACACAGTTTCATATTCTGAGATATAAAATCTCTGTCATAACGTTACATAATAGAATATTTTATCAAAATAATAACATCGTCAAACTGTAAAGGGTCTCCCACAAATTCAACTGTCCACATATCCATATAAGATGTTCATCATGTCTTTCCAGAACAGTCAGTCTGTAACTCTAAACTGGCTCTGGTCATAATGTTGCGAACCAGAAGTATATTCGATACTATGTTCATGCATCACCAGAGCACCAGCAGCCGGCGTATATCAATGCATTGTACCAGAATATAAAATTAGAAGTCAACCAAAAAAACTATCGACAAACATTATGATCCAAGTGTGACGAGGGGTTAGGTTTTGGATAATGATGTAAGTGTGTGCGAGAGGAAAACGTATGATACCAGATATGGCTATCGAGATAGGATAGTTCTGAATTTCCTGCAGAATTGTCACATCAGACTTTGATATGTGCTGACAATTCTCGAGACTGCATGCAAGGCAACGAAGATATGCTGAGCTAGATGGTGAACACAATTCGGCTCACAATTTGGGCATTAATAATTTATTTATGCAGGTCGAAATGGAAGCTAAGCAATATAGTGTGATGGTTCTATTTCTTACTTTATTATGTATAGTAGTAAGATTGGTTGTCTTGGTACTTGTAAATGAATCAAATTTGGGTGGATTCAACAATGATATGACTTAGTTAGTAAGAAGGAACACTCGGTTTTAATAGAATTATTTTTGAACTTGAAGTATATAAATTGTTTTTGGTTGGGTATTTATAATTAAGTTTGATATGACATTGATCTGGCAAACCTCTTGGAGCAGTACTTTACACACAGCAGTTATGCTATTAACTGTTAAATATAGGATGGGATTTTCTAAACAGGGAAAAATATAAATATTTTCAAAAAAATATAAAGTTTTTATGTTTTGGAATATATAATCATTATATATATAATATAATGTTGTAGTTTAAAAGTTTTAGGAAATAATGTTGTAGTTTAAACGTTTTAGGAAATGATTTTTTTTGGCTAATTTTTAGGAGACATTTACTCAAAATATGGTCAGAAATATGATTAGAAATTGTTAGATTGTCAGATTTGAGTGATTTTTTTGTATCACCTAAGTTTTCCTGAGATTTTTCAACATGTTAAACTATTTTTACATTCAGAAATGGATTTTAAATAACAAAAAATAATAATTTCCTGCAAATATATATATATATATATAACCAGATTCCAACCAAAAAAAACCAATTTTTAAAAATGATTAGACAACGCCTAATATAATCACTCACTGCTGCCAATAGTAAGATATGCTATTGAAAATGGCAGACATGGGTGAGCGAAGAGCTTCATGACATTACAGTTATGAAGTCAGCATTCGAGGCGATACGTATAGGCTTCTATTATAGTAACACTTAAACATACTAAAAATATGGCGAATTCACTGTGCCTACAAGTTTCAAAGCGAGGGTTTAAGTCAACTTAACTCAACGCCAAGTGAAGTGCATTGACAGGATTATAACAATATTACGTTCGAAGGATAGAATGCAGACCATGATATTGTATTAATGACCAGGACAAGGTACTCACAGCAGGAACGAAATACTATATGCATGCTCAAGATGAATATTTTATCCATAAGCTGGCCAGGGATTCTAAACCCAACCTGTTTGAGGCCGCATTGCTTTTTAACGTTCACCGATCATGCATTAATACCAATTTTTCGTGCAAAATTGAGTTAGGGCCAAAGGCATGAACAATATCCACTGAACGAAAAGGATAAGTATTATGGGTATGGAAAACCACACACTTAAACCAAATCTGAATCCCTCGGGAATGTAGAGTATTCCTTCACAAATGAAACTACAAAAGAACAAAGAAAAGGCATAACTTTCCACGAAACAAACATAGACATTAAACAGGTACTGAGTGAATCCCTTTGACTAGATTTTGCCCAAAAGTACATCAGCTCCATTTTTACCCTCAGCACTTCAAACCAAGTGCTATATACTCCAAAGCCCGTGCATTTATCCAATGCAAAGTTAGTTACAATCTTAGGTTTAAACAACCACCATGTTAAAAGTAGCCCAGAGGGATTAGGTCTTACAAGTTAAGCTTAGGTCTTACAAGTTAACCTATTGTTAAATTAGTCGAACTAAATCAGTATAGATCCATCTTAACTCCTATTCTACCAAACATCTAAAAAGATTATAATAGTCAAACAATGTGAACTTTCCATATAAATATTGAGGCAAGATACCAAGCTCTGTTATTGGCAAGCCCGTTCCTTCTCCACTTTATTGGGCATGACTCTATCGATTGACAAATGTTAATTTCAAGTTGAATTTAGTTACAAAATCACATATCTACCAAATACTGAGTTGTAAAATATAATGAACAAATGCAAACCAAATCAAACTCCAGGCTAGACAAAAAAAACCTATACGACTTTCCACTTCAAGTCTCTAAGCTATCACAAAATCACACATCTACCTAATACTGATACTGAGTTGTAAAATGCGATGAGCATATGCCAGACAAATCAAACTCCAGGCTAAACAGAGAACCCTATACGACGTTCCACTGTAAGTCTCCAAGCGACGGGCAGGATCAAACGAGGTATGTCATTGTATATGCAATTACCGTGGAATAAATGATTAAGACGAGGTACAAGAGCGCATGCACCCGGGGATGAGGGCTGATGATCCCGACGCAGATCTGATAAATCTTTCTCGTATCAAATACAGAAGGTAACAATGATTTCCACTGTCAAATCAATATTCACCATTCATTGAATATGATTTCAAGGTTTAAAACATATCATAGCATTAGGGTAAAGATTCTACTAAATGATGAGGTTAAAGATTTTATTAAATGATGATTTTTTAGAGGATATTTATTTGAAATTGGTGAGAATTGTTGCGTTTGTAGATTTGAGTGATTATTTCTGTAAAATCCGAGTGTCCTAAGAATTTTTCTGCATGCTGAATTCATTTTTATATTAAAAATGAATTTTGAACAACAAAAAATAATAATTCTTATAAATTTATATAACCAAATTCAAACCAAAAAAACATTTAATAGAACAACTAATTTTTTTATGTGAGTCTTAAACCTTTGCAAAGCATTGCTTTGAAAAGAGATAACGAAATCGACCAAGCAACAAATCATCATCTATCATAGCTCAATGCCACATTGAAGTCACCATATGGACTACCTCCATATGTAAAACAAAAATATAATCACAAAGAATAGTTATCACACAACCTCCATGTCGTACCCATCTCGAACTGATCAGGGGACTAAGGAACTATTGTCGAATGCGTCTGTATATCCAACATATTTAGATATATTGTTCAATCTAGCCATACCCTGGTCCATTACATACAACAAATGTGTTTATGAACATAAACAAAACGCTGTCAATGATGCAAAAAAAATATTAGGTTGCTATCAAAATAGTTCATCATAAAATATCCAGCAAGAATATATAATATTTAGTTCTAGTTCATGGAAGATCGGGCTGGGATGAATAAAGAAGATGGGCCAAAGTTAGAATATATCTGGTAATCATGAACATAATTTGATAGTAAGAATAGGGTAAGGTTATACCTGGACCATATGTAGAAAGGAAGAGTACGAAACAAGAATAAAGTGAGAAAGAATTTTAAAGGGGATGAAGAAAGGGAAGGACTTAAAAAATTATGAAAACTAATACATAACTTATGAATTAGCAATCAAATTCACCCAACTTGCTTATTGCTTATTTGAAATTGAGAGAATGACTCTCCCGTTTTCATAATTCTATTGTCTTGCAATGACATTCAACTAACCAAATTATAATAATAAGTTAACTAAAATAGAGCGGTGGGAATTAACCTTTGTAACAAAAATCCTTATTGTTTAAGGAACAACATACTTATGTCTAAACTATAAGGATAAAAATAAAAAATAAAAAAAACTCACTAAGAAATGAAAATAAAATATAAAATATATCAAACATAGAATTAGTGAAGAAAAGAAAATCATAACTAATGTTAGTACTCATGGTAGATACCATTTGCTATGTGTTATAAGGGTAGACATCCTCATTCCCAAATGAAGAATGGCTATCAATCATGGTAGGGGTGAGGGTTTTGACATGAGGACCAGGAAATAAATCATGTTTCTAAGTTACAAAGTTCAAACTAAAGGTAGAAAATTTTTAGAAAACCTATTGAAATGCATGGACATCTTTCTCGTACATTTTTCAATAAGATGAAGCCAAGTTTTGAGAGGGGGGTGAATCAGTAATAGAGTATTTTAATCCTTTTAACCATAGTATGCAAGTGTTATTTATCTTTATGATCAATATAACATTATCATCCAATAAGTGCACATTAAATAAACTATGAGCAATGAACAATCATATACATACACACTACACTAGTATTTTTAGGTGGAAACCCAATGCAAGAGAAAACCACAATTTTTTTTTTCTTATATGTCTTCAAGAATTACATTCATTGGAAGCACAAATTTCCTTTTTTCTTCAGCTACAACTCGAAGGAGGCTCTGACCCCCTATATTTTCAAGCTACAACCCGAGGGAAACTACCACTCCCCAATTCTCTGGCTACAACTAGAAGGAGGCTACAACCCCCTATGTTCTCCGGCTACAACCCGAAGGTGGCTACAACCACCTATCCTTGCCTCGTCATGCCACCCTGAAATATAAGTGTCAAATGAAAAAACCACTGCCACTCTGTCATTGTGAGATATACCACTGTAAACATGTACCAACCTGTATCGATGACCTGTAGCCAACCTGTATCACTACACTATAATCAACTTGTACCTGTACAACTTCTGTAACAACCAAAAACCAATAGATACGCAACCAATATGTTCTACAATGCACATATGTGTGTGTCCTATCTATACTATAGTCCACGTATGTACATGACCTATTTGTACTGCAACGTTCGTATGGCTTCTGAAGACTAGGGTTTTCTCTCTCCTGAAAATTTTTGACCCTCTGCAACCTCTATCACATCAACCTGCAACCTGTGACTGTGTCCAGACTATAACTGTGCTCTATTCATACATACTCATACATATCCTTTAACCAAATGCATATGTATCTCTCTAGTCATGTGCCATACAAGTGTGTATAATCATGAACAAGTATAATAACCCTCACATGAGCTATAAATCAAACCCTTTCTAATATATAGCCTCTCAATACATCAACCACTTCACAAATACAAGCTCTCAACCATGTACCAAAAAAAACCTTAACCATATGCCAAGAAATACCAGATGTGCCTCAACACTAACAAGATGTATCAATGATAAATATTGATTATACCAACACTGTATTTTTGTAAATCTGACTTATACAAAAAGTCTCATGCAACCACTAATCTCTCTAGGGAAAATCCTCAAACCCCCATTACCATTTCTCATGTAGATAACAAAACCCAACTACTCATAGAAATAAGACATACCTTTTGAACCAGTAGATAGATCTGATGTACCTGATCACTGTAGACCTTCATGGGAGCTTGCTTTCAGACTCTAGAGACCTGGAATCTTCATCTTCTCAATTTTTTAGGGATTTACCCTCATGTATGTGACCTATTATATTGCTATCCCACGTACATATGTACCCTACTCCACTACAACCCACGTACACAAAAACTATGGTTTTTTGAGTATTTTCTGTAATTCTGAAACTTTCATTGTCAACCCTTCATGCTACCTCATACTTGCACAACTTCATATATATCAATGAGTTCCTCCAATAAACCTTACACAATAATAGATATTCAATGTGCTCAATAGGTGCTAATAGGAGAGCATTTCTCTCTTATTTATACTTCCATGTAGTTTCCTTAAGGGGTTACCTTCTAACCAACTTAACCCAATCTCCTTCTTTTAGGGTTAACCCACTTCTAACCACTTTTCCACTTCGAACCGACTTTTCTACAAATAGTAAATTCTCTACTTCTAGTTGCAACTAATTTATTTTTAATTATTTTCTTATTGCAACAACTTAACCCATGATTAACTCCTAGTTTCACTCACTTGACTAGTCAAATTCTTCTAGGAACTTCTAGAATAATTTTGACTTCTTTGACTTCTAGATAACTCATGAGGGTTCTCCAACTTCACAAGGCCATAACTCTCTAACCCTGAGGAGTTATGTGGCGTTCCACATATCACCGGAAATGGCATGATATGTACTATCCATTTAGAATAGTATTACTTGCAAATATGTTAATCGTCATACCATTATACATCAATCAAAATGAAGTCCCTTATCCATACTATTTGGGTCTACCAGAATTTACTACCGGACTTGCTTCAAGGGTTGACATCAATGACAACCAACCCAATTAATCAACAATCTCCCCCTTTGGAATTGATGAAAACACTTTGATGCAAAACTGAATTCATATCGCTTATGCACCCCCAATGACCATCGATCCCCCTGGAAACATGCCTCTATGCTCTCTCTCCAAGTATCTAAATCTGTGTCTTGCATCCAGTGACTATGTCCTACATCTAGTGAATCTCCCCCCCTTTGACATCAATGGAAAAGGTAACTTTTCATTTTGTGTTTCTCCCCCTAACTAAACTATCCTTGGGGCTACTCCTCGTGACTGAACTATGTCTGAACCTACTCTCCCAACCTGAATTGTCCTATGTATGATTCCTTCCCATTGGAATCTAAGACATATAAGATAAGCATTCAAAAGAATTCATTTTAGAGTAGAAATTACTCCGAGTCTCTGATGAAAATACTCAAAATCTTCCCTTAGAAGCAATTTTGTGAAGATATCTGCAACTTGTTCCTTTGTTCCCGCATATTCAACTCTGATGTTCTTCTTTGCAACCTGTTCCCATAGAAAGTGATACTTGATTGGAATGTGCTTCATCTAGGAGTGTATCACTATATTCTTTGAGATACTAATAGCACTTGTATTATCACAATATATAAGAATGAGCTCATCATACTCAACCTGCATATCTTTCAAAGTTTATTTCATCCATAGAACCTATGTACAACATGTTGTTGCTGCAATATACTCTATTTCAGCTGTAGACAATGATATTGATGACTGTTTCTTTCTTAACCAAGATAACAAACACTCACCCAAGTAGAATGTCGCTCCACTGATGCTTCATCGGTCATCAATGCAACCTGTCCAATCTGCATCTGTGCAGGAAATAAGTGATATATCATTTCCTTTTGGATACGTTAATCCAAACTCTTTTGTGCCCTTGAGATATCTGAAAATCCTCTTCACTGCTAGAACATGTGATTCCTTTGGCGCTGCTTGAATTCGTGCCAACTGTTTAGAATACATCTGGTCTAGATGTTGTCACATAGATTAAGCTGCCAATCATTTACCTATACTGCCTCTGATCTGTAGACTTTGAATCATCATCTTTGTTCAACTTGCAACTGGTTTTCATAGGAGTGTTAACTAGTTTGCAATCTTCCATTCTGAACTTCTTTAGCATTTCTCTGATATACTTAGTTTGAAAAATAAAAATTCTTGCGTTGTTTGACATATTTGAAGACCCAGAAAGAAAGATAGTTCTCCAAGTTGTTGTTCCTGAGATTAAACTTAAGGCTCAAAGAGTAATGTCAGGCATCAATTTTTTTTAAAGAGAGTGTTTTAAAGAGTGCTTTTCTTATGTTTAGTCATACAAGAAATGATCCTTAAATGAAATTAATAATAAGACAGTACATAGGTCATATTCCATTGTTTGATTCACACTTATAATATCAAATGTTGTGTACAAAAGTTGCAAAAATTGTTAAACAAAGCTAGGCATCAATTTGCAGATGAATCTCACCTTGTTTGCGGTGGAAGGAAGGTAGATAGTACACCCTTGAAAAGAATATGAAGTATAGTAATTCACATAGCTTGCAGGTCTTGTTTTAATCACAATAAATACAGAGGAAAAACTCCTTACTTAATGAATTGCTGATATAATAAGATTGCAGTAGTTGTAATACTAAATTGCAATCAATCATTTATCAAGGAATTGCATAAGGAAATTTTGAAGATATGGAAATACAGAAGAAAAACACGACTCAAAATGAACAAAAATTAGAATCTATGTCTGCACTTGTATTAATACTCAAAAAAGGAGAGTTTTCTCTATTACATCCGACAAGAGGCAGCCTTGAATAGATCTTGAATCTATGTATTTATACAAAGGATATCACAACTCAAATGGTTGGGCTTCTTATAATAAAAATAACATATATTCGAATAAGACAACAATATGTAAAATCTGATGAGATCTGTTGGTGTTCTCCTCGGTCTCTTCATCTTCTTGGAAAAAATGCCTCTTTTCTTTAGTCCTTTAGGCTGAACACAACTTTCGTCTGGCCTCTTTGATAATTCGACATATTGTCCTGGCCATTTTTGTTTGTTGCTATCTGTCCCTCCATATATGTTCAATAATGCAATGGAACATAGTTTGGATTAGGGAGGAATGATAATCAGATGAGTAGAACTGCATGGGTCGTCTAAGAATGTATAATGGGCATAAGAAAAAGTAATCATTTGTGGGAAGAATGACAATGGAACAAGTGTGTGATGATGAATTAGGGATAAGTGAAGATTAGAATGTGGACTAATGAGATAGGTGGTTGTAGGAAGGTGAAAGGCAGGGAGGGTAAAAAGAAAGGGCACTGTGCATGTTTCCTTATTTGCTTCCAGCTATGCTTGCTTTCCCACGTTCAATACATTGGTTGCATCCATCTATTCAATAATTCCACCATGAACTTTGAGGGCTCAATTATTTCATTTATCTCAAAAGTGAATAATCTCCTCTCTACCTGAGGCAACTTTTCTTGGATCCTTTTTATTTCCTAAGTTGTGGCTTGGAGATGTGAGCTTGAACTTACTAGCCATTTATTTATCTTAAGAAGATCAATTCGTCTCATTTCCTGAATGGTTGTTAGAGTTTCTTTCTTGCTCTTTCTTGAATTATGTTGGTTCATTTCAATATCAATCTTCCCTAAGGCTTCTGATATATTACTTCCTTCAAAATCAACTAGCTTGTTATATAATGATGAAAACACTTCCAGGCGAGTGTCCTTTAGCTCCCTAGCTAATCTTTTTCTTTCTACCAATTTTTTTTCCCAGACCTTCAGGGCCATATCACCTCGTAATTGTTCGAAAGGAGAGAGCAGAGGAAAATCAAAGAATTATCTTTATGCACCAATATGATAGCTTCTTGAAACCTAGGTCAGGTTGAGAGAGCTTCTCTTTCCTTGACATAGATGTCCTTCAGAGAAAGGTCTACTGCCCAGTAGCACTTTTGGATAACATCTACCTTCATAAAAAGATCTTGTTGAGCAATTTATAGCTTCTCATTTATTTATCGTGCTTGAGTTTGGAAGGTCGAGATATATATCGAGCTACCTCCGGTTAGGTCCAATATATATTGAAATTTATTTATCAATTCATTGTGTTGAGTGACCAATCCTCGGTTGGTTTGTGAACTCTGATGGAGATCCTCAAGGTTGGACTGAATCTGTTGGATTTGTTGTTGATCATGAGCTCTAATTTTCTCAAAGTTTGACTCATATTGTTCCTTATAGTATGTTCCATGGCCTGTATTTGAATTTACAAGTTCTCTACCAATAGGCATTTATGTCACAGTTGTTTGGCCAAATTGTCCACAGACCATTGATTGGTCGTGGAAAAAGCACCTAACGAACTTGCGACTTATTTTACAAACTCTGGACCATCTTGATTATTTCCATCATACACCATTATCCATCTTTTAGTCATCACTCCATCCTTCTGGTGTGATTCCATTTTCACGATGGCCTTCCGTTTTTTGCTAAAAAATAAATCCAAAGGAGGCATTTCTTTGGGCAAGATGGGGGTAAGATCGTCTACAAAAACAATTTTGGAATTAGGATTTACGGGGTTGTATTGTCGAGGTGCCAGTGATGTAATGGGAGTACCAATATCCATAGACTGTTGCTACTCTATTGTATTTGAGGTGCTAGCAGGGGTAGTTGGTGACGAGGGAGGCACATTTTGTCCCTGCATCAAGAAATCCTCGAGTTGAGCCTTTTCCTGGGGGCCTAGCTGGCTTGACAATGATGCTTATAATTTATGTGTCAATACTTCCAAGATCTTCAAGGTTTCCTCAACTTTATGCTTACTAGAGTGGCTGGCTTCAGAACCTATTGACCTAGCTTCTTCAGAAGAGGGAGTGGTTATTTTCTCTCCTTGTAGTAACTTCGGTAGGATGTTCCGCCCATGCTTTTCAAAAATGATAAAACCAACTTGTTGATCTGGAGGCAGGGTTTGGAATCTATCCTGGACCTCCTCATAAGACCTAACTCCCTTGAATATTTCTTCATACGGGAAGTTTTCGTGCACATATCTTTTCATGTTGAATTGGGCTAGGTGGTTTTCCACAATCCTATGTGGGTTGTGTCTTTTGATATCGATGAAAATCAATTTGACATATTCCAGAGCTGCAGCCTCCATTTTGGAGTGACCAAAATCCAGTAATGAAAACATGACAACCTGAATAGGGAAAGTTGTCCATACCTTTTTCTGCACTTCCTTCAGCTCTTTGTTGATGCCTCCTGTTATTGTCTAGTAAGCCACTTCTCTTCATATCGATCGATCTGGTAAATATCAAGGGAGAGAATGGGGAGGAACAGAGCACCCAAAAAATTTGATATAGAAGAAGTTCTCCTCAATAAACCAATCTGCTAGCTTACCCAAATTCCCCATAATCTTGTCTGAAATTCGAGGAGGTGGGTGACCATACAGGGCTATATGAAAAGGAACCACTACATTGTGATAGATTTCATAAAATAAAACCTTGTATTTTTCTTCCCATAGCTTGGAATGGTAGAAATGAATGGGCTCTATACTGGAAGGGGTCCAACTCCAATTCATTAATGGAAAAAGTGTCATAAAACAGATGGAATCTATGATATATGTCGACATGTAAAAGGGGTAGGATGTCCCTTTGACTTATCTTTCTTATATTCGACAATCCCTTTGGCCAAGTTATCAGACAACATTTTGGCCCAGTTGAAAGGGTAACCCTCTACTACCTCGTGCATGATGCATACCCATTCCACCGAGAAGTGCGTAGGGATTTTCTTCCCGAACAATCGACATAGCATCATGGCTACATACACCATATGAGCGTCCAAAGATGTTGTGGCATATATACCATGAGCATCATTTCTGAGTCTCTCCGGGTGCCCACACCAATACTTGGTTATATTATGATATTTCCTATCATATTGGACACACTCCTTTTTCTCGAACTCCAGAATGAATGCAGCATTGAATGTATATCTAGGATTAGGGGATAGTTTATACATTACTTGCATATGTTATGTCGGAAAGAGTCGACAACGGCCTTCTCATGTTTGACGATGCTCCTGGTATGGACGTCAATGTGCTCCAAGGCCTAGCTTATAATGTCATTATAAGGCATGAGCCTTGGCTGTGCCACTATTTTGTGCAGCTCTGACTGCGTTATATGTCTTATTTTAGCTGTATAAGTGTCACCTTCTTCTTCGGCAGAGTCCTCGGGACAGTTGATGATTTCATGCTCTAGAATATCGAACACCTTCATCCAATATTTAATAGTGTTTGTAGCTCGTGGTGTGGTGTCTGACAAAACATCTGAATTTGGGTTTGAATCCTCTCCCGCGGCATCATGATTTTTCATCATTTTTCATGGCGCCATAACTTCTAAGGAGACAGAGTGAAATAACTTGTTGCAGAGAAACTTCAAGAGTCTTTCAAACAAATAAATCTTGTTAATTGAATAAGGTGAAAATGAATTCGAAAACATAGTGGTTTTATTCAAAACAAACTCATCGCTTTTCGTATAGCTTCACTGACAGAAATTTATTAACGTTTAATGGGAAAGTCCACCTGGCGATCTGCGATCTATGTTTGAATCATTATCCTTAACTAGTCATAAATTCCATCAACACTTCGATGGTTCACGTTTGTGATTTTTTGATGTGATAGAGTGGGATCTCCCGAATCCGTGAAAAGATTAATCTTTGAATAATCACTTGTAAAACTTTAACTAATCATGTTTAAGATGGTGCGTTAACTTCAAGTGTTTCTGGAGTTCGGACTTCGGGGAATTTCAATGTATTTCGAGAGGAACTTCCCTAAAAATGAAATGTGAAGCAATTAATTATTTGGTAATTTATTTTAAGTCCTAATTAATTGCATTTAATTTGAAGTATTTCGAGAGTTCGGGATTAAGAAATTTTAGAATATCATTTAGGGGAAACATCTGAAACCCAAACTATGAAGTCATTAATTATCTTTTTATCATGATTAACTTAATTATTTAACGTTTAACACTTTGACATTTTGACATTTCGGTGATTCGTGAATTCATTCTTTGTTAAAATTCGGAAGGACCATTTCCCATAGTGGCGTGTCATATACTAGGTCATTCAGATGTGTCGAGGAAAGGGAGGTGCCACTTGTCAACTGAGGAAAGATTCGAAAGGAACATGTGTCCTACGAATTGTGCCTTTAAAAAGGTTTAGTAAAAGAAAAGAGGAGACACTTTCGGGTTTCAGGGCTTCAGGGTTTTATTGTTAAGACTTATTGCAACATCCGAAGCGCAGAGCTCCGAAATGAACATTAGATATTTACCTCTTTATAATTCAGGTGGCTCCAAAACTCCGGAGGTATTAGGATCGTTCTATCAAAAGGAAAAAATCATCAACGACGGATATCGTGCGCGCCTGATTATTTACCAACCAACAAAGGAATTTGATTTAAAATTAAAATGTCATTTATCAATTTTTCATTTTCTTCAGGTAGAATTATATTTTCATGAGGTGGAAAGTCTAGCACTGTTGAACAACTCTTCTTAAAAACACTTTTTATAAAGGCCCATGTGCCCTGCTCTTTTATTGCATGCGTGTACATGCTCGTTGACCCAAAACAGCCCGCGTGTACCTACAAAAGCACGAAAAAATAAAAGTTATGACGGGACACACAACTTTGGGTGAGTTAACTGAACCTTCTGGCCATGCATGGCCGATGGTTCGTCCAAATACCTAGCTTCTTCTAGCCTATAAAAGAAGGGTTAGGGGTCCCATTTGGAAGAGGAAAATCATAGTAAAGAAACTATACCCGATTGTACATTCCATTTGTCCCAACCCTTTAGCCATCCTCATGCAAAGAGAAATACAGAGCAAAAAATTTGAAGGACAGTTGAAGAGGATCCTAGGACCAAGTTCGTGGAGCAGCAACCAGCTTCATCATTGTAAGTTTATTTGTTGAAGTTAATAATAAATAGATACTTTTCCCGTCCCACCATATGAGGTTCTTATGATTTGTTGTATACTTGTTTATTGAATCTCTAACCCATTAATCTATATATCGAATGCATGCAGAGTTTGTTGTTTGTTTTGTGTGAATGTAGGTCAGCCTTGGGAGGAGAGCTGCAATCAAAAAATGATCAAGCGTAAGGAAGGATCTACATCAAATACCCGTAATAAGGTATGCTCACTTAACTATGTATTTGCTTAAGAATAATGGGGATTAGGTCTGGGATGACGGAAGAAAGTAGAGATCTTTAGGTCTTTTATGCATGCATATTTCAACCCTAATTGCTAGTCTGTAGAGGGATTTCCCACTCACAATAGAATTGGTGACCATACTGGGGATATATCTAGGGTTCCTGGGGATATTTTTGGGTATTTTTAAGAACTGGTTTCATTTTCCTATTTTTAAAGTTTCTACAAAAGTCTGATCTAACAGAGATTCTAGTCTTCCATACCAGTTATCTTTGTTTCTTTGCTTGACTGTAATTTTTTTTTCAAGACCCACAGAGGTACACGCGGCCTGTATAAGGTTTACACGTGTGTACCTGCGCCCTACATTCTCATAGTCCATGTGTACACGCTAGTTGAGGAAGTGACAGTCGCATGTGGATTCCAGAAAATTGCTTTTAAAGAGGCAGTCATCCTCTTCCCTATCAAAAGTAGTCCTTCTCAGGGATTTTCTGGAAATCTTTCTAGTCTTTGTTGTTTACAGTCTATAGATTAGGTTTACACCTCAGATTGGTTTGTTCTATGAAGTTTTACTTGATTTGTTTTCTTTTTCTGTTAAAGTAAGTATCTAAATCTTCAAGAGATTTTGATTTTAAGTACCAGTAGTCTCTGCCTGGGCTGGCTTGCTTGGATTTTTATTTTGTTTCAGATTTTCAGAGATACACGCGGCCTGTATAAGGCTAGCATGCATGTACATGCACTCTGACTTTACACAGCTCACGTGCAAATGTTTTTTGTTGAACTATCAGTTGTGTGCTTGAGGAGAAGTTTTTTGTTGAAGGTGAGGCAGTCATCCTTTCCTTTGACAAGATCTATACTTCTCAGGTTTATTTGGGTCTCTGTCATAACGGTCAGTAGCTTAGGTTTGATCACAGCAATAGATTTCTTTTTCATTTAGAAGTTTTCCTCAAAATTTTCTTTTATAAGGTTTTTAGACAAGTGTGAGAGTCTGATTTTAAGTTGTTTGTGTGTGATTTTTATAGTGACTCTTTGCGATCTGCGCTTAGGCCAGAAAATTTTTCTTGGTTTTGACTTGTTGGTATTTTTCATTTTTTACTTTGTGAGCATTCAAATAAAAAAAAAAAACTTTTATTTCTTTGATTGGTTAAAAAGTGTTGTTTTGCATTAGTAACCAGGGAAAAGTCTTTTCTTTCATAAGTTCTTGACAGTTTACTTAGATCATAAGTAGCTCGTAGTCGAGTGAAATCCTGATTTGGGTTTGTTGTTCAAAGATCTTAGAAAAAAAAAATTTAATTTGAAAAGTTGTTTAAAGAAAAGTTTTTGTTTCCAAGCTTTCTGTTTAATTTACTTTCGTCTTTCAAACATCATTAGTTTCACTTTCATAGCCTTTGAAATAAGACAAGCCATAAAATTAACACTAAATCTAAAATTCATTAGACTTTTTATGTTTGTAGGGTCAACCAACTAGTTTAGGGTTAGGGCCTTGAATTAGGTTGGAGAGGAAACTCTTCAAGGCCATTAAAATCAAACATTGGAGTCTGAGTTAGGGAGTGTCAAAGTCCAGTATCGTGAAAGTTATCCGGGACCCCCCTCTAACACAGGGGATAAACACGAGGTCGTGTGCACAAAGGTAGTGGAGATAACCCCTCCAAAGTTGGACCAATCGTAGTGGAGAACACATATAGAGGGCTTGTTTTGGGATTCCGTCGATTGCATTTGCAACAGAGCTTCATGGGTCTTGAATCTGTTCAAGTTCCTCAGTTGTCTTCCAGACCACTTGCTTTCGATACCCTTGATAGGTTTTGGGCTCGATACCCTACTCATTGTGATCTACCCAACTTTCGACTGTACCCGCCTGGTGACTGTTTGCGCACTGGCAACCTAGTTGCCTATCTTTTTAGGGACATACACAGGTGACTGCAAGGGTATACCGTGGTACCTAGGACAAACATCGAGCAACGCTTTGCAGAGTATACCTGGAGGGTGCTTCCATGTTCAAGTTTCACTTGCACTGGTAAGTTGCTCTATTGTTGGTTGTTGTAACTTTTCTTCCAATTAGTTTAGTGTTTGCTTGTCTTATCTTGTAGGGACTTTTTAATGTGTGTTGTTTTTGAACGATTAGACAACCCTAGAGTGTCTTTGATCTTCTCACATAGTGGAGGATCATGACTTTCTCCAGTCACGAAGGATTCTTGGCCTATCACCGGTTACACTGGAGCCACCCCCACCACCACTAAGGTGAAAGCTACACCAACAAGGGTCTTTTGAAGCAACCAGGTCACAACAAATTGTTCCCACCGAACATCCAGAGGAATCGACTATTTTAGAATTTGGAGCGAAATCTCTTGGTCCACCTGAAACCTCAACCACTGATCTTTCGGCACCCATCATTGTATTGATTCATCCTTACGAGTTCCAGACAGTGTCACACGCAGCAATGGAAACAAATGTTGTTACTCCTCCTGGGAATTCTTCAATTCCCACTACGGTTGTCACCACAGGAGAGTTTCCACCTCCTAACCCACAGTCACCGGTCCAATACACCATGGTCTCAGCTGCCTCTACCTCATACAGTGGTCTGATCCCGTCTATGGTGGCGGACACAACCCCTTTCCCACCAAGTGTGATAGGCCCTCCGTTCTCATATAGGATGACTAGTTCAGGTACAAGTCTTGTACTTTCTTACTCCACTTCATAGACTTTAGGTCTGGGGCCAGGGAGTTCTAACGCTTCTCTGCAAGGTCACACAGGGGGCACTCCTTCTCCTTTTAATGATTTCCCTTACGAGGGAGGTCATATACCTCCTTTTTCCCCTTCGCTCGGTGGCTCGCACCAGCCATCCGTCGGGCCACCTGCACACCATAGTTTACTTGGAGCAGGGAGTCAAGGATCACCTTCGCATAATATGCCAGTAGGTTTGACAATGTTTTCTTTCTTCAGTGCATTTGGTAACAATGCCTTCTCGTCAACTACTTTCCCGACTGGGGGCAACCCCGGTTTTGGACAACCTATTCCTATGCAGGATACTATTCCTACACAGGGGGCAAACCCAGGAACTTCTTCCACATCAAGGCCTTGGAATTATTGGAAAGGATCTATTCCTTCGTCAGGAATGCCGATCTGGGGAAATTCTCTCCATAGTCAATTGAACCCCGGACAAGGTACTATGCCCATGCCTATGGGACCGGCATGGGGCAACCCTTCCCAAAGTCCTCTGAATGTTATGCACGCCCATCCATCTACGTCCTATTTTGGGAATCAGTCGATGATGTCTCCTCACACGCAAAATTTGTACACTAGTCATGACCATGGTTTTTACCAAAACCCAAGCCAGTAGCCGAACTTTTCCTGGCAACCTGGTCCCAGTCAAACTCCAGGTCCCTTTTTCCCAGGTTATCACCAACAACCCAAACTACCTTTCCTGGCGACCTTTCATTTTCCAGATTTGACAAGGTTGTTGAATGACCCTATCTATCACGATCTGTGTTGGCCTCCTATGCCGACAAAGTTACCTTCGAACATACCAAAGTTCGAAGCCAAGACTAACGAAGATCTAGGCGATCATGTGACTACCTTCCACCTTTGGTGCTCATCTAACTCATTGAAAGATGACTCCGTACAGTTGCGATTGTTTCAACATACTCTCATTGGGAGTGCCACGAAATGGTACATTGAGCTTGACCACTCAAGATACTCTTCCTTCGACAAATTGGCAATGGCCTTCCTAAACCATTTCCAATTACCTGTGAGATACGACGCTGGCACAAAATTGCTGGCCAATTTCTCACAGACAAAAGACGACCATATCTTGGATCACATCTAAGAATGGAGACGCTGGAAGAGTTTAATTAAGGTACTAGTCCCAACATAATTCCTTCTTGAGTGGTTCCTTAAGTCTTTGCTCCCATAGTTATCCAATGACGTCATGACTTCAGGAGTGTTTTCTGAAGAAGACGCCATCATGAGAGCTCAACATCTTGAGCTCATCTATTCTCAGTCTAGTTTATTATACGAGATCTTGCTAGATGCGCCATGCTCAATACTTGATAAAACCAGACAGAGAGTTGGAACACATGCCGATGGTATTGTTTGTTCAGCACAAGAAAAGCCCATTGAGCAACTGACGAAGTAGTCGCAACAATTTTCTATACAACACACAGCGGCCAGCCAAACTACTGCTTTGGCTGCTCCCCCTACTCAAACATCGGATGTACACATAGTGCAATCAACAAATCCAAAGGCCACCCAACAGCCTGAAGGAAAGAAAAAACAATGAAAGAAGGGTAAGGGGGATAAGAAACCCACTGATAATGCTGGCGGGGGCAACACTGAGAAACGAAAGGCGAGGTATCCGTGCAACCTGTACGTGGAAGATCACTCGACCCACCTATGTCCTCGGCTTGCAGAGGCCCAAAAGTTTGTGACACAGCAACAACCTGTTGTGTTAACCAATCCATTTCAACATGGACAAAACCTAACCCAAGCCTCTACAATCGCAGAAGGGGGCAGTCAAGGACCCTCTCCGCCTTTGAACAATCCTGCATCCGCGAATGTATATATGATGAAGGGTGATGCTTTCATATCCACTAGAGCGCATGAATACAGTAAACCAAGCACTTCTGAGAAGGGAAAAGAAGCCGAGCTCCCATCTCTTCCTCTACAGATTGAGAAGACTTTGGGCGAAACAATGACATGCATCCCAAAAGGTGCGTTCAAAAAAGCTTCTCATAACCCAAACACAAGGGCCTCCTAGAACTATTTTGTGGTGGAAGATTTGTCTCAAACCCCTTGTGTGATGTCCTCTTTGGAGGTCCTCCAAAGTTTCCCTTCTCAGATGAAATATTTGTTAGCCTCTCTAGGATCTTCCGAGACATGTAATCCGGGTACCATCATGCTAGATACAACCAACTTAAAACCTCATATGTCGTACCATGTAGAGTTTCAGATAGTAGTGGCTCACCCCATGAAAAATTTTACTCGAAATATTTTCCGCACTGTGGTTGATGAGGGCGCCTCGAAATGCATTATTTCATTGGCATGTTGGAAGGCCATTGGCCAACCCGTTTTGTCTCCATTGCCCACTCTTCTCACTTGTTTCGGCGGTCATTCGTTCCGACCACATGGTATCATTCTCTCTTTTCCCATGCAATTGGGAGTGAAGACCGTGTGCGTTGAGGTAGAGGTAGTCGACACATATCTCGACTACAATCTTTTGTTAGGAAGGAGTTGGACTTATTCCATGCAAGCAGTGGTTGCTACAGTTTTTCGGGTCTTGTTGTTTCCACACGAGGACCGAATTGTGACCATTGATCAATTGTCTTTCTCCAGAGCTTACCCTTCATTGGGGGTATCGGCGGTCCCGATGATTGATAATCCTAAACCAGGCGTAGTCAACATAGGGGTTGGTTTGTGCCCATCTTTGATGGGTACCTTTGATTACCTGCCCCCTCAAGGTGATTTCAAGTTCATATCCGACCACCATAAGGTTGAGATTTTCCAAGTTTCGTCATTTCACATGACTTACTTCATTGATCCGTGGATACTTCCTTCCCCATCAGCCACAATGGAGGGGACAGGGCATCTGGGCATGTCCATGCCCTTGTCTGCAACTGAAGTAACGTACTCTTTAGTCCAGCAAGCTTCAGCCAACCCTGATCCAACTCTTGCACAAGAGTTCGATCTACTTCTAGAGCCTATTTGGGCTCAATATTCTCTCGCTAACACCGATTCATTAGACTTAGTCTTTCCCTCTGACGAAGCAGTCATTGAGGCAATGACTAGTCCAGACAAACCCTAGGACAATCTTCATCACAGATCTTACTTCCTCCCAGACTTAAGCTGAATTGAAGCAGGGGAATTCAATTTGACTATGATTGGAGATAGGTCTTGTCATATCAATCCTTTGGCTACTTGTGTTGTTTACGTTGAGGGTAATATGGAAAGTATCTTTGAAACGGTACCTATAAATCTCTCCAGAACCCCTGGCGTTGTAGACAATGTTTTTGTCAAAGCATACTGCTCCCCCGAGGAGATACCCGACATCGACCCACTAAGTGTCGATCATGAGCTAACTTTTTTGTTTTTCAAGCTCACTTTGAGATATGAAGGAAACATCCGGTGAGACTGCATTTATGATTTTCGATCTCATTCGGATTAACTGAGAAAAGTAACCTCTATGAGTCTTCTTTTAATCCATTTTCAGACCCTCTAAACATGAAAAGATTGTCGAGTGATATTGTATCCTTTCACGCTCGTTAAACTGAAATTTGAAGTCATGTATGTCTGGAGGTAGTTTACCCCTTTTTCAGTCCGGACGGTCAACTATACGAACAAAGGTATACTCTATGGAACTTCAGTTCTCTAGAAGAGTACTTTCAGGTATCATTTTAACTCTTTTTCGGGCCTGCGGGACTAAATTTACGAAAAAGGAACCCCTACAGAGTCCATAGTTAAGATCTTTTCAGACTCCCTAAAATTGAAAAGATTGTCAAGTGACCTTATTCTTTCACACTTGTTAAAATGGTCCAGAAGAACATTCCTGATGGAGTCCATAGTTAAGCTTTTTTCAAACTCCCTAAAAATGAAAAAATGGCCGAGTGATCTTGTCTTTATCACACTCGTTAAAATGGTTTTGAATAGATGTCTTATCGGTGATAGTTTACCCCTTTTTCGAACCGACTAGACTACCTTTGAAAAAGGTACCCCAATGGAGTCTCCTTTTACGTCTTTTCAGACTCTCTAAATATGAAAAATGTCGAGCTTACCTTCTCTGGGCTTGTTAAACTTACATCGAAGGACATTACCATTGTGTGTTTTGTTAACCGCATTTGCATACCTGCATCTTTGGTCTACATGCCAGTTCCATGTTGTTCCCAACTGAACCATCTGAAGCATACCTTATACACAAGCCTTGTTACAATTTGCCTCTGCGTCTTAACACACTTGGCCCTCGGAGGATTTTTCCCGAGTATCATTATTTTGAACATCAGTCTTGTCCTTGCACCTTGAACTTGTATGTTTGTAACACTCGTTACTCCATTGTAACGTAACATTCCTTTATGCTTTTTTCCAAAATCATTGAAAAAGACAAAAAAATCAAATATACCCCAAAAAGAGGAAGGGAAAAATATTTTCTTTATTGGCAGCACAATAATTTGCCCTTGGATAAAGCACATCTATTCATTTGTTCTTCAAACTATGGGATGTAATACAACCTTAGGATGTTGTTCTCGCTACATAGAGTTGTGTCCTCCTCCGTTTGGTTATTCTTCCAAACATATGGAGAGTTTGCATTGCCTCCTGCATCGTAAACTTATGATTAATGCCATGCTGCCTGAGTCTCATCATTTGTCGTGTTGTTGTCCAAGGGAAGTTTCTACCAAACCTGAATTGGCCCCTCTGCAGTTTGTCTCTTTCCCTCATACTCGGCCATCATGAACGTCCAATCAAGTCTTTGTTCAAAATCAATGAAGCCTTCAGTCTGATCATCAATATTATCTAGTCCACGACCAACAAGCCATCGAAGACCTCTGGGTAGTGAATTCATACACTCATATTACACTCCTACCTGAGTTTTGAAGATTTTGACGTTATTTCTCGATCTCTGAAGACCTCATCTCCAGCCATCAGGCCTTATCAGCTTCTAAAAAGATGGATACTCTAGATGTATATCTTTTTTATTTCAAGATGTAGCTCCGTTGTGTATTCTTCATGGCTACACTTTATATAGTGATATGACATGGATCTACAGTGTATTTGATTGGTAGCCATGAGTTTATTCTATCCCGAGAATGGGTATGCCCGCCTCGGTGAGACAATTGTTATTTTTTGTAGACGGTGCCTCCCGATTTCTAGTTCCTGGGCTCACTTGTTCAGCACATCAGTAAAGATTGGTAATGTATTTCGGCCATTAGATGATCTTCTGACCTCACACATTAGGGGGCATCTGTTATAACCCTAATTTTCACCATACATGCTTACCTGGCATCAGGCCATCTCAGATCCCTTCTTTGACAAATAATTGTTGAGCAACTCTTCTTAAAAACACTTTTTATAAAGGGCCATGCACCCTGCTCTATTACTGCACACGTGTACATGCTCGCTGACCCAAAACAGCCTACATGTACCTACAAAAGCATGAAAAAAGGAAAGTTTATGATGTAACACACAGCTTTGGGTGAGTTAACTGAACCTTCCGGCCATGCATGGCCAAGGGTTCATCCAAATACCTAGCTTCTTCTAGCCTATAAAAGAAGGGTTAGGGGTCCCATTTGGAAGAGGAAAATCATAGTAAAGAAACTATACCCAATTGTACACTCCCTTTGTCCCAACCCTTTAGCCATCCTTGTGCAAAGAGAAATACAGAGCAAAGAAGTTGAAGGACAGTTGAAGAGGAGCCCGGGACCAAGTTCATGGAGCAGCAATCGACTTCATCATTCTAAGTTGATTTGTTGAAGTTAATAATAAAGAGATACTTTTCCCGCCCCACCATATGAGGTTCTTATGATTTGTTGTATACTTGTTTATTGAATCTCTAACCCAATAATCTATATATCGAACGCATGCGGAGTTTGTTGTTTGTTTTGTGTGAATGCAGGTCAACCTTGGGAGGAGAGTTGCAATCAAAAAATGATCAAGCATAAGGAAGGATTTACATCAAACGCCCATAATAAGGTATGCTCACTTAACTATGTATTTGCTTAAGAATAATGGGGTTTAGGTCTGGGACGATGGTAGAAAGTAGAGATCTTTAGGTCTTTTCTCCATGCATATTTCAACCCTAATTGCTAGTCTGTAGAGGGATTTCCCACTCACAACACTTAGACCATCCTATATCCATTGCAAGAAGAAAGATGTCATAATCAGAGCATAATTATAAAACCACAGAAAGCGAAGGCCTAGCCATGGTATATGCACTTCAGAAATTTAGGCACTATTTACTAGGTAAACACTTTAAAATGTTCACAGACCATTCTTCCCTCAAGTATCTAGTCAACAAGACAGTGTTGGGGGGAGGATCTATAGATGGCTATTATTATTTCAAGAATTTGATTTCGAAGTGATAGTCAAACCAGGGAAGTTGAATGCAAGACTAGATCACCTATCAAGGGTAACTAATAGATAAGAACCTACCAAATTGGAAAACAACTTCCCTGATGCACAGTTATTTTCAGTACAGGTAGTTTATGACTACTTTGTTGATATTATTGATACTTAAGTACAGGGGTTGTGCCATAAGATTTTACTACTGCACAGAAGAAAAATATGGTAGTGAGAGCTACAGGCTATCAACTCATTGCAGGACATTTATACAAGGTGGGTGCAAATAGCATTTTGAGAAGGTGTTTATTGGAACATGAACGACCTAGAATTTTACAAGAATATCATGAAGGTATATTTGGAGTACACTATGTAGGAAAAGATACCACGCAGAAGGTATTCTGCGTAGGATTATGATGGCCTACAATTGATAAAGATGCCAAAGAATATTTCCAGCAATGTGATGTCTGTCAGAGGGTTGGAAAACCCAACAAAAGGGATTAGATGCCCCTAAGACCACAAGTGACTCTACAGGTATTTGAAAAATGGTAAATAGAATTTGTTGGACCTATTGATCCACCAACAAAAAGGTCAATATA